>JAMZAV010004082.1:0-60032 GCA_024449915.1 Sweltsa coloradensis
AACGAAAAGATCAAAAAAAATAGGATGCAATGAAATTAATTAATCAATTCGATTAATTAATTAAATTGTGAAATGATCAAAATAGTGCACCTTTTAAAACAAATACTTTTTATATGCTTCATTTACGCCGTGGTGGTGCCAAAATCCATTGTTTGGTGAATTAAACCAAATTAATTATTTTGATTAATTAATTGATTAATTAAATCAACGGTTGTAAATAACTTATTGGTTTCTGTTGATGTGAGTTGTGTTTATTAAATCCTTTTGTTTCATTCCATACACTACCATATTTTTTATGTTATCACACTTAAATGCATTTTTTTACTAATCATGCTAATAATGCTAATTATACTCAATTAAGTATTTATTTCTCATCTTGGAGCCATTTATTTTTGAAATCCTCGTACCTGAATTAGTAAATGTGCCAATTTTCACGTTAGTTTCACTCTGTGCACTAATTTGCCATTATGATAGACATCTTGACCCCGTACTATTACAGTGTTTATCCACACACGGCTTAACTGGCACATATCACAAAATGTGTGTTTGTGGCCTTGTTGTTAGCAATAATACATGATATATAACAATACAATTTTGCCTGTCACACGTTGCAAAGCGAATAAACGAAGTGAGGTTAGGTGAGCCTAGTTAAACTCAACGTTTCTTCATAGAACTTAAATATATCTGTCTAGAAAAGCAATTTTGTAATCCAAGATTTGAGCTAGACACAATTCACACACTAATCTCAGCGGTATTTAAACACTTCTGCTGATTTTTACAATCAAACTAAGTCATGTTAAACATAATGGCCACACGTACACGTCTTCCTCTCCCGACGACCGATCGTCGAATGAGAACAGACAGGATGGGACAAGCTACCCCACGCCACAAAAAACCGTTGAGATTTCAAATTTTAAAGAAGGGGATATTTGATGATAAAGCGTGATTATTTAACAGTTGGAATTCCAAATGTTAAAACAAGAAAATTCTATCGACATTGTGTAAAGATATTTGATGAAAACAAAGGAAATTGAAAGAACTGAACGTCGCGTCGAATGTTGTACTGACGTGAATACGACATCAATATCTAGACATTATCACGAGCACTTAAAATGAATAGTCAATACAATATTGAGTGCTGTATGGGTTGGCATTTCTGAAAGCACTAAATGCGCACTAAATATTGTGAGAAATGCAGTTTAAGTGCGTGTTTGGGGGGGGGGGCATGTTCACGCACGTGATGTTTACGCCTATTCAAATATCCCTCTCACTTCATTCACATCCTCACCTATAGGTGTCGCGCGCATCTATTTTTCATAACAAACGCTGACCAAGTACTTTTGGTCGGCTAGCGACTTGCAACTGCTATCAGCTCGTCACGAGACTGCAGTGCTAGAACAATCAACTCTCTGCGCGTCACGTACGCAAGTGCAGTGACTCAATCTCTTCTCGCCACGTTAACTATATTATTTATTTATTGGATATTGCTTTACGTCTCATATTTATGCAACTGGTCAGAACCAGCCACAAGCGTATGGGGAGGGCAAGGGTTCCCCCACGTCGTGGTCGTCTCCGTCTGTGTCATCATCCGTCCGTGTTGTCTTTGTCGTCGCCGTCGAATCTCAGCCAGTGTTGATTTGGTTCTCATTGCATTAATTCTCTTCTCAAAACTCTTCATTTTATATTTGTTCGGTGTCGCTTCGTGTAACACGGGCTTTTAATTATCGCCACGTTCTCTCTCGTTGCTCACCTCTCGAGTCAGCACATTCTCTGTCTCGCGCGCTCTCGCTCTGCTACGAACGTGTGCTGTCTCATACCCTTTCTTTGTGTTCTTTTCCTTTGTGATCTAGTTTCTGCATTGCGTATTCACTCTCTTTCTGACCTAACCTAACGTCACACTGTTTCGGTAATTTATTTCTTCATGGTTTTTATGTCGTCTCCGAACCACCCCTGCGAGGATGGACATGTGTTAACCTTCCCTTCATCCCGCCAGCACTCTGGGCTGAGTAATACCAACTTAACTCTGTTTTATTCTTTTGGTCACTTGATGTGTGGTACGCTATGGTTCCATTGTTTTATAATTAGTAGTAGGAATGTTTAATTTAATTGTCTTTATTGTTTTGTGTTCTATAAGTTAGTGAATTGTGTGAATTGACATTTCTAATTAGTCTTTTAGTTTATTTTGTCATTATTATATTCTTAGGTTGGTGACCATGTGAGAGGGGGAGGTCAAGTTTGGCTTGGCTTCGAGGGTGTTGTGAAGGCAGTTGGTCTACGGATCCCAGAGAGTACGAACTACGGTTCTGTGCTTCTCATAATCGTGGAATTTTACATTAAATAAACAGTATTTTAAATTAACTTTACATACGTGTATTCATTTAGCACCTCTTCCTTAATTAGCCGGGTGGAGAGTGTAGCAACTGGCGCCCAACGTTAATTACGCAAAGTGGACATACGTGTACCGCGATTTATTATAAACTTGAAAACTATTTTCGTGTGTATCGGTTGTAGTATACTCTACTAGGAAAACGCTTAAGTCCCGCCGCGTTGTTGGATGAGCGTAATTGGTGCATTGAGCAGCCATGTGTTATGCGAATTTTTTGTTGTTCTGTGGCAGAATCATTACATAATTGAAATTTTTTAAATTAAATTAAATTAAATTAAAAATTAACTTTAATTTTTTAATTTTTTAAAAATTAATTGAAATTGTTAAAAAAAGAAAAAAAGCGTAAAATTGCGATTTTTATAAGAAATAACTTCTCGATTGCGCTCAAATTACAACTTATCTATTAATTCATAAAATAAGGGTTCTGTGAAAAAACATTACAATCGGATAAAACATGTAGGTGTTTATAAGTCAAAGAATTGTTTAAAAAAAAAAAAAACTGTAAAATTTCGATTTTTATGATAATTTTTTAATTGCGCTCACATTTCACACGAGTATCTTAATTCATAAAATAAAGGTTCTGTGCAAAAATCATTAAAATCGAATAAAGCATGTAGGTGTTATAAGTCAAAGAAATTTTTAAAAAATCGAAAAAAATCGTAAAATTGCGATTTTCATGAGAAATTTTTTTCCGATTGCGCTCAAAAACTTGGCAGTTCTAAGTTCAGAGATTTCGAAGGTCTCCATAAAATTTCATCGCAATCGGATTATCGGACAACAGACAAAAAAACAGAGAAAAAAAAAAAAACATTCCGGATTTTTTTCTCCAGTGTAGTGAAATGGAATCTTCGCTTCGCTCGCTTCACTCGCTACGCTCATCCAATAATCGACGCGAAGTGGACATACGTGTGCCGCGAAGTATTATAAACTGATAAACTATTTTGTGGAGCAGGTGGATATTTGTTTGTGTCTAACAAGCACAGTGTGCAACTGTGCATACGTGTACCGCGAGTTATAATAAACTTGAATACTAATTTTGTGTGAACTGTGAATCGGTTGTAGTACTCTACAATCTACGCGAAGTGGACATACGTGTGCCGCGACGTATTATAAACTATAAACTATAAACTATAAACTTTTAACTATAAACTATACACTGTAAACTATATTGTGAAACTGTGCTACGAATCCTTTTGTTAAAATGCCTGAAACACGTTCACAGTCAGGGCACGAGGGAAATAACGATGAACAAAATACAATGCAAGTGCAGTCGATTGACCGATTAGAGACGCTCCTCGAAGGTTTCGGCACCTTGCTTGGCACTCTCACGGGGCGTATCAACGCTCTAGAGGCGTCGGGACAAAGCGCGGGCTCTCCGGAAGCCATGACGCCACCGGTTCAAGGACAGGGACAGTCGAGTGGGGTTGCGCATCGCCAGCTGTCCCCACCTGTATTCCCTATCGGTCGACCACCGATCGCGGTTCGATTCCAGGATGATGACAAAGTGCATCCTGTTGAATTCTTACAAGCAATGGAGTCATACTTTGCTCAAGTAAGTATACCAGAGGGTGAGTGGATACAATTAACCATCGCTCAAATGGATGGCATGCCAAGTGACTGGGGACAAGCTTTTAAGGATACATGGCAAGGATGGGAATCATTCAAGGCTGATTTTATAGACATGTTCTAGTCAGAAAACAAACAAGATAAATTGATCGACCAACTCCAAACTTTTACAACCGACAGTTGCACAAAACAATGTCTGAGTTTTTCGTTTCGTGGATGAGGAGAATTAAATACTTGTCCACTCCCATATCACCGCGGTCTTTCGTCAGAAGGATGAGACATCTACTTCCGGCCAACGTTGATACTGCTCTGGTGGCGGCCAGGGTTTCGACTCCAGCTGAAATGCTTAATATTTTGCGAGAGTTGGATGACTCGGCAGCAAGTAGGCAACAACGTGGGGGGGACGGACACCAAGGTGGTTACCGGTCTCAACAATTAAAAACGGAGAACAATCTTCAGATGACAACGGGGAGACCTGGCAATACCTACAACAACCAATGGAGGGATACCCAAGGCAACGGGAACAACATCCAATGGAGGGAGCGTCAGGGGACTCGCGAGAACCGTTCTCGCCTGAATCATCTGGAGGTGACTCAAGACGTCGCAGGAACTGAGACTTCACCACATGAGGCGATGGCTGTCCATGAGGCTGCAATCAGCGTTCCCGACAACAGTCAGGGAAACGAATAAACGCTGGACATACGCCTTCTGTGTTTCCAGCTGAAGTGAACTCTTTGAAGGCAAAGCGACAAGTTGTAGAAACGGCCAACATACGATCCGTTGGTGTGGTGGAGATGTGTGCAGTGGATGACCTGTTACGTGAAGAGGACAATAGCCAGGTGGGTGTAAACAATAACACAGTGAAAGCGCCGCGGGTGTTGGCGACCGTTGGTTATCGTGAAAACATTCATGTGCTACTCGACACTGGTAGTGATTTAACATGTATATCAAAATGTTTCTATAATGAACTTGCAGCTGTTAGTCCTAATGTTCCTTTGTTACCCATTCATGGCATAACCGTGGAAGGGGCGTTTGGTTCTGTGCATCGTCACAAACTAAAGTTTCAAACTTTTTTGCCTATTAAATTGGGAACTTTTGTGTATGATGTAGCGATGTATATCGTTCCAAATCTTTCATGCAAATTGATTCTTGGCGCAGATTGGTTTGAACGTAAACGAGTTGTCATAAACTTTGAGACCCATACTTTACACCTTGATGAAACTGTTATACCATTAATTAGTGAGGTTGTGTACACTGATACTGAACAAGTAACTTGTGGTTCAATCAAACTTTGTCTTGCTACGGAAGACAATGGGGAGAAGCCGGAGAGCAAGAGTGACGGTTTTGATTTTGTGTGTGAAGATTATGTGAATGAGAACTGTGTATTATCGTGTCGCCAAGTGCAACTAACGCACAACCCCGAGTGTGGCCTTGTTACGCGTATTGCAGAGAAAGTGCGCGACGTCGAGACCACTGCAACAAATAAACAGCTGCTCACTGAGACTTTGTTGAAACACAAGGCGGTATTCTCAGACGCACCAGGGTGTGTACGCGATTATGTGCATGAAATTCACATGAGTGACCAGCAACCATTTGTACAACGGTCCTACCCGAAACCCCTTTCTAAAAGATCAGCTGTTGACGAAAAGATCGAAAGTATGGTTGAAATGGGGGTTATCGAACGACGACCTTCGGCCTACTCTAACCCTTTAGTTACGGTGGTCAAAAAGGGCATTGGCTGAATGTGACCACTCACAGCGCAACGTAAGTGACACGTTGGGAGTTTTGGGGAATCGTCAGCACTGGACAAAACGATTTAGAAGTTTTTCGTGATTTTTTCTATGTACTATTCATAATATTGCTAATCTTAAGAAGTATTACCATGATTAATTTAGGACAGCACTCTTTGAAAATGAACGAAAATCAGACTTCGTCTCATTACCTGTCATTTTGGGGGGGTTATGTGCTGTCTCATACCCTTTCTTTGTGTTCTTTTCC
The DNA here is from genome assembly GCA_024449915.1 of Sweltsa coloradensis. Taxonomy (NCBI): domain Eukaryota; kingdom Metazoa; phylum Arthropoda; class Insecta; order Plecoptera; family Chloroperlidae; genus Sweltsa; species Sweltsa coloradensis. Next base: position 5,951 of record JAMZAV010004082.1, read on the forward strand.
TTTGTGATCTAGTTTCTGCATTGCGTATTCACTCTCTTTCTGACCTAACCTAACGTCACACTGTTTCGGTAATTTATTTCTTCATGGTTTTTATGTCGTCTCCGAACCACCCTTGCGAGGATGGACATGTGTTAACCTTCCCTTCATCCCGCCAGCACTCTGGGCTGAGTAATACCAACTTAACTCTGTTTATTCTTTTGGTCACTTGATGTGTGGTAACGCTATGGTTCCCATTGTTTTATAATTAGTAGTAGGAATGTTTAATTTAAGTTGTCTTTATTGTTTTGTGTTCTATAAGTTAGTGAATTGTGTGAATTGACATTTCTAATTAGTCTTTTAGTTTATTTTGTCATTATTATATTCTTAGGTTGGTGACCATGTGAGAGGGGGAGGTCAAGTTTGGCTTGGCTTCGAGGGTGTTGTGAAGGCAGTTGGTCTACGGATCCCAGAGAGTACGAACTACGGTTCTGTGCTTCTCATAATCGTGGAATTTTACATTAAATAAACAGTATTTTAAATAACTTTACATACGTGTATTCATTTAGCACCTCTTCCTTAATTAGCCGGGTGGAGAGTGTAGCAAACGGTTCTGTCCATGAGCGTAGGCCTACTATGCTACCTTGCAATATACGCCCGTGGTTGTGTCATTCACACTGCCTCTCAGCTGAACGCATGGTTAAGCGCTCTCGTTCTGTCACATTGAATATTCGATTTAGAACATTTCAATCGCACTCATTGCTGGATTCACACAACTGTTCAATATTTGAATAATTGAAGCTTTGTAATCTTGTGGCTTTCTAGTTTATCTGCTTTCTCGGCTTTCGAAAATTCACAGTGCTCGTGCTTTCTTAGCACTCTCAGCGGATGTGCTATCTCTCAGCGCTCGTGTGTTCTTTCACTTCAATTGCACACTCACTTGCAATTCGCTTTCTTGAGCTCGCCCCCCCCCCCCACCCCGCAGGTGTACTTGTCGTTCGTTTTCCGTTTTCTGTTGCACTGCAGTTTATTCATTTTTAAACAATGTCGGAAGAACAAAAACAAGCTGCCTCGGCCCTAATGAAAACTAGGGAAGAGATTTTTGAGTCAACTCAAGTTATCTATGACTCGTTTAAAAATCTGAAATATGATGATGTGCATATTTATAAACCGCAGTATGACGAGCTTACATCGTAGAGTCATTTTCGACACTTTTGTGACCGTTGAGAGACAATGACGATTTTTCAACGGATTTGTCCTCTAAGAAGGTTTTATAAAAAATTAAGCCCCCATGCCCCTCGCGAAAGTGTGGGCATACCCAGACCTGGGTAGTAACGTAACGGAAGTAACGAAATTACTTTTTTCAGTAACGAGCCAGTAATTTAATTACAATTTTCTCAATGTAACGGAAGAGTAATTTCACTACTTTTATCATTGTAAATTTGGCATTAGTAACGCGTTACTTTTGCCGGCGCGGCCCGCGTCTTTGTGTATCAAATATCAGTCACTGGCCAGTGCGCCTGCTGCCTTTCTACGTATCGCCCGCTTGAGCAATGTGCATGTGCATGCGCATTTCCAACATTTCGTAGGTTTGATCGAGAGATTTCGAGTCCTGAATTTTTATTTCAGAACCTAGCCATGTTTACTTTTGTACTTCCGCCTATGACGAGTGCCGTTGACGACGTAATTATCTACTTGACATCAAACATTCAAGTCTGTGTCAAATAAATCGATAGTCGAATTGTTACATTGTAATGTAGCCTAGTTACAACATTTCGCCGATAGATGTCACCCGCATAATCAATAATTTACTATACATCTATACGTCGAAATCTACAATATCTCTGTGATAGGCCTCCGCTGGTTTTAAAGTGTGGGCGTGGATAACACGCTGTCTGAGACCCGCCATCGGAAGACAAAGCACTTGTGTCATACCCGTCCGCACGTCAGATACATTTTAAATTAAAAAAGTAATTTTTGAAGTAATTTCACTACTTTTTTTTCATAAAAAGTAACGTCATTTCATTACTTTCTTGGACAAGTAACTAATAGTAATTTAGTTACATTTTGGCTGAAGTAATGAGTAACGTAATTTCATTACTTTTCAAAGTAACTTACCCAGGTCTGGGCATACCCCGCCAGGGCCCAAAATCCAATATGGCGGCCGTTTACCACATCTGACACTATCTTTGCAATGGTTTAGCCTAGAGTATCGCGTAGTATGTGGTTTTTATGGTTTTGAGGGTCGAGGAATTCGTTTCTGAAGTCGGTTTGGCGATTAGACCCATTTTTTAAAGCTTTGAATCCAAGATGGCCGTCGATTTGCAGCTTGGAATAGCCAGTTTCTCGAAATCGTAGTAGAACTTTCATATAAGACTCGAATGAAAGCCCTGTTTCACTAATTTTGAATAATTGACAGAAGAGCTCTCAGATAGTGCTCATAAATCAAATAATTGGTCAAACTTCAATAATAATACGAAAATATGTGCTCCTTTTATAGACAATTTTAGCGATTTTCTAAAGTGCTGTGATAAGAGTGGCTATGGCACATGAATTGAGAGACAATGACGATTTCTCAACGGATTTGTCCTCTAAGAGGTTTTATAAAAAATTTAGCCCCCATGCCCCTCGCGAAAGTGTGGGCATACCCCGCCAGGGCCCAAAATCCAATATGGCGGCCGTTTACCACATCTGACACTATCTTTGCAATGGTTTAGCCTAGAGTATCGCGTAGTATGTGGTTTTTATGGTTTTGAGGGTCGAGGAATTCGTTTCTGAAGTCGGTTTGGCGATTAGACCCATTTTTTAAAGCTTTGAATCCAAGATGGCCGTCGATTTGCAGCTTGGAATAGCCAGTTTCTCGAATCGTAGTAGAACTTTCATATAAGACTCGAAGGAAAGCCCTGTTCACATAATTCTGAAGAATGGACAGAAGAGCTCTCAGATAGGGCGCAGAGAGCAAATAATTGGTCAAAACTTCAATAATAATACGAAAATATGTGCTCCTTTTATAGACAATTTAGCGATTTTCTAAGGTGCTGTGATAAGAGAGGCTATGGCACATGAATTGAGAGACAACGACGATTTCTCAACGGATTTGTCCTCTAAGAAGCTCTAAGAAGCTCTTATCCAAAGAAGATTACAAGATATTCTTGAGCAGGAGGAAGTCTGGAGCTAGAGGACGAAGTCAGAGCAAATATGAAAGCATTTGTCCTCTCAAAAGTCTATGCTGAAAGCGCAGATGCTACCTGCGCGCAAGCCAGAGCTTCGAAGTGCACAAAATGAAGAACCAAGAGTACGATTCGACTCCCACCTGATGACGACTCGTTGGATCTCCATGTGCAAAGGACGAATTAACATTGTGTATTGCCAGCTCCATTACGAGCTGCTAGATCATCCGTCCCCCATTGGTCATGGCTGGGAAATTCTAAATGGGAAGTGCCGACCAGTGCGCCACACCCTACCCCCCTTGCCCCAGCAGCTCAAAAACTCGTGGTTGTCCAGATGACAGAGGTGAAGATAGTGGCAGCGATGATGAGAGAAGTGAGTGTGGAGAGTCACAGATTCAGACGAACAGTATGGTGAATGTAGTGAGTGCACTAATGATTGTAGTCTAATTAAGAGATGTTATTGTGAAAGTTGTGCTTCAAACAGAAGTCATAGCTCTACTGTCAATTATTCAAAATTACTTGAACAGGGCTTTCATTCGAGTCTTATATGAAAGTTCTACTACGATTTCGAGAAACTGGCTATTCCAAGCTGCAAATCGACGGCCATCTTGGATTCAAAGCTTAAAAAATGGGTCTAATCGCCAAACCGACTTCAGAAACGAATTCCTCGACCCTCAAAACCATAAAAACCACATACTACGCGATACTCTAGGCTAAACCATTGCAAGAATAGTGTCAGATGTGGTAAACGGCCGCCATATGGATTTTGGGCCCTGGCGGGGTATGCCCACACTTTCGCGAGGGGCATGGGGGCTAAATTTTTTATAAAACCTTCTTAGAGGACAAATCCGTTGAGAAATCGTCATTGTCTCTCAATTCATGTGCCATAGCCACTCTTATCACAGCACTTTAGAAAATCGCTAAATTGTCTATAAAAGGAGCACATATTTTCGTATTATTATTGAAGTTTTGACCAATTATTAGATTTATGAGCACTATCTGAGAGCTCTTCTGTCAATTATTCAAATTATGTGAACAGGGCTTTCATTCGAGTCTTATATGAAAGTTCTACTACGATTTCGAGAAACTGGCTATTCCAAGCTGCAAATCGACGGCCATCTTGGATTCAAAGCTTTAAAAATGGGTCTAATCGCCAAACCGACTTCAGAAACGAATTCCTCGATCCTCAAAAACCATAAAAACCACATACTACGCGATACTCTAGGCTAAACCATTGCAAAGATAGTGTCAGATGTGGTAAACGGCCGCCATATTGGATTTTGGGCCCTGGCGGGGTATGCCCACACTTTCGCGAGGGGCATGGGGGCTTAATTTTTTATAAAACCTTCTTAGAGGACAAATCCGTTGAGAAATCGTCATTGTCTCTCAATTCATGTGCCATAGCCACTCTTATCACAGCACTTTAGAAAATCGCTAAATTGTCTATAAAAGGAGCACATATTTTCGTATTATTATGAAGTTTTGACCAATTATTAGATTTATGAGCACTATCTGAGAGCTCTTCTGTCAATTATTCAAAATTATGTGAACAGGGCTTTCATTCGAGTCTTATATGAAAGTTCTACTACGATTTCGAGAAACTGGCTATTCCAAGCTGCAAATCGACGGCCATCTTGGATTCAAAGCTTTAAAAATGGGTCTAATCGCCAAACCGACTTCAGAAACGAATTCCTCGACCCTCAAAACCATAAAACCACATACTACGCGATACTCTAGGCTAACCATTGCAAGATAGTGTCAGATGTGGTAAAGACGGCCGCCATATTGGATTTTGGGCCCTGGCGGGGTATGCCCACACTTTCGCGAGGGGCATGGGGGCTTAATTTTTTATAAAACCTTCTTAGAGGACAAAATCCGTTGAGAATCGTCATTGTCCTCTCAATTCATGTGCCATAGCCACTCTTATCACAGCACTTTAGAAAATCGCTAAATTGTCTATAAAAGGAGCACATATTTTCGTATTATTATTGAAGTTTTGGACCAATTATTTGATTTATGACACTATCTGAGAGCTCTTCTGTCAATTATTCAAAATTATGTGAACAGGGCTTTCATTCGAGTCTTATATGAAAGTTCTACTACGATTTCGAGAAACTGGCTATTCCAAGCTGCAATCGACGGCCATCTTGGATCAAAGCTTTAAAAATGGGTCTAATCGCCAAACCGACTTCAGAAACGAATTCCTCGACCCTCAAAACCATAAAAACCACATACTACGCGATACTCTAGGCTAAACCATTGCAAAGATAGTGTCAGATGTGGTAAACGGCCGCCATATTGGATTTTGGGCCCTGGCGGGGTATGCCCACACTTTCGCGAGGGGCATGGGGGCTAAATTTTTTATAAAACCTTCTTAGAGGACAAATCCGTTGAGAAATCGTCATTGTCTCTCAACGGTCACAAAAGTGTCGAAAATGACCCTACTATATTGACATCGCACCTGTCAGAATTAGCTTCAATGAACTTATATTCGCGGCTCAGAAGCGTTTTCTTACTGCAACGAAACCACCTGCTGGTGATACAGCTGCGGTCGCACAGCAACCTACAGTTGTCAACCCGATTACTTCACTTCCTTCCATTAAGTTACCAACTTTTAATGGGGATCTCGCTCATTGGCCAGAGTTTTACTCACTGTTCTACTCTCTAGTTGATCAGAATGTTGCATTTAATAATGTACAGAAATTTCATTATTTGAGGTCATCTCTTCAAAACACGGCATTAGCAACAATTTCGAATTTCCATAAATCAACAGAAAATTATGCTCTTGCGTACAAGGCTTTGGTCACTCATTATCAGAACAAACGTCTACTCGCCGCCATGTATGTACATCAAGTGCTGGAGTTCGTGCCTCTGAAATCAGGCAACCATGCCTCACTTCAGCAGTTTCTCAATATCCATAGAAGCTCTGTGAACGCTCTCAAAGGTTTGGAAATTGGCGACCTAGCGGATTGCCTGCCCTTATCACTCACTCTCTCACATCTGGATCCGCAAACTCGTAAGCAATTCGAGTCTAAGTGTTCTTCCCATGAAACACCCACTTATGAGCAATTAATCGGTTTCATTGAAGAGCAGAGTCGTACCCTAGAGCTCTGTGGCTTAGATTATCCATCTACTGCAAGCTCTACCAAGCTCAAGCCTACCAACGCTTCTAACCCATTCACTACAACTCGGAAAATTAATTCATTGCTCGTCGCAAACCGTCTCTTGCTGCGCAGTCCTGGCGCACACAGCCACGCTAACCTGTTTCAAGTCGCTCCGCTCGCTCTGTTGGCTGGTGTCCAGCTTGTGGCTTGTGATGGAGATCATAATCTGTACAGTTGCCCGGGATTCCTCAAGCAGTCAGTGGAGGAAAGATACAGCACTTTGCGTAATCTGAAGCGATGTTTTAATTGCTTGGGTAACCATGAAAAGAGGCAATGCCTCTCAAAGAGTTCAAGTCGTGAGTGCCATAGTAAGCAGCATCACTCGTTGCTACACTCCACGAACGCGCCCTCCTCCTCGGTCAGCGGCTCAGCTGACGCTCGCCCTCTGCAGGGCAACAAACCTACAGTCGGTCTCGCATTGGCTTGTGAATTCCAAGTCAATCAGCCCCTCAACCTCAAGCGCACTATTCTTGGCACTTTACTACGAGGACTTATCCGAGATCACTCTGGGACCTTCCAACCATTTCGCGCAGTCCTCGACTCAGGCTCGCAAGTGTCTGCAATAACACTTTCTCTCGCAAGTCGCCTAGGCTTGAAAATGCAATCCAGCATCGTGGAATTGTCTGGCATTGGCCACGCGTCCGCACTAGTGCACGGCGTCGTCCACTGTGACATCGCCTCTTGCTTCAAACTTTACCGTACCTTCGGCGTTGAAGCTCTGGTTCTGTCAACTATCACTGAATACATGCCAGCAAACTCGCTTCCTCCACAAGTCTTTGAGCAATATCGTGGGCTCTCTCTAGCCGATGACAAGTTCCACATCCCAGATGAGATTGACTTCTTAATAGGAGCCGATCTCTACCTCGACGTTGTTCCAGGAAATGGGGATGTGATAATCAAACGCAATCCTTCAACTCTGAATACTGCGTTTGGCTGGGTGGTGATAGGATGTGTTTAAACATCGGAAGCTAACTCTCACTCACCGCCGTCTTTGCTCGCGAGTTCCTCGGGCTTAGAGCAAACTCTGCGCCTCTTCTGGGAGTCTGAGGAAATCTCTCGTCCTCAACTCAAGGATCCAGAACATCAGTTATGTGAAGATCATTTCGTGTCTTCCCATAAGCGCGATGTAAATGGACGCTACTCTGTCTCGCTTCCATTCAAGGCATCAATTTCGCCTCTCTGCTCAAACTGCACTGCCGCTTATCAAAATTATTGAGCCTAGAGCGCCGTCTCAAACGCAACCCCGAGCATCATGAAGCATATCAGCTCTTTATGAAGGACTATTTCACAGCTCAGAACATGCAGCCTGCTCCTCAACCTGCTGATTACGTGATTCCTCATCACTGTGCGCACAAACTCACCAGTTCGAATACGAAGCTCCGCGTCGTCTTCAATGCTTCATACCAAGACAAGAATGGCGTCTCTCTCAACCACAACGTCCTCAGCGGACTGAAGCTTCAAGCCGACCTTCCCTCCATTCTGACAAAATTCTGGACTCACGCTGTGGCCATCTGCGCTGACCTACGACAAATGTATCGTCAGATTCTTGGTCATCCTGAAGATCGCCTTTACCAACACATCTTCTGGCGTCCATCACCTGACTCTCCTGTCATCGAGTACCAGCTCAATACAGTCACGTACGGCCTCACACCCTCTGCGTTATTAGCACAACACGTGCTCTCTCAATTGGTGATCGACGAAGGAGATCGCTACCCGCTTGCTGCTCAAGCCATCAAGCATCAGATGTACATCGATGATCTCGTCTCTGGCGCTAGTGATCTCGCCCAGGCTCGCTCCTTGCAATATGAATTGCAAGCCCTCATTGCCCTCGGAGGCTTCGAATTCAAAAGATAGTCGAACAATGTTACGGAAGCTCTATCCACGCTTCCGCACGAGCATATAGAAACGCCTCTTGTGTTCTCTAATGAGGAACAGGGAATCAAGATTCTTGGATTGTTGTGGGATCCTCGCTCAGACTGCTTCTCTTTCATACTAAAGCTTTCTCCGGATCTGTCACTTAGCGCATGACTCTTTCCTACATCGCAAAGATCTTCTATCCACTCGGATTCCTCACCCCTCTGTGTGCTGAAAGAAGATGTTTCTGCAACAACTCTGGTTATTCCCTCTACAATGGGATGACCCACTCCCTGAACACCTCACTCAGAGTTGGTTGTCCGCAGTCGCCGACGTATCTCAGCTCTCCTCGTGTCGGATACCACAAGCTTTCCAAGACAGTCGTGGTGTCCACAGGCTGGTTGGCTTCTGTGATGCCTCAGAGAAGGGTTTTGCCGCAGTTCTCTATCTGCACACGCAACGCGGATCCACTTCTCATACTACTCTACTGCGCGCAAGAAGTAAGGTCGCTCCTCTGAAATCATTGACAATACCGAAATTGGAATTGTCATCCGCACTCTTGTTATCTCGGCACGTTCGGACGATCTTGCCTTCTCTCAAGGCTCTGTCTCTGGAATCCGTGGCTCTATACATATAGACTCGATGATCGTTCTGGCCTGACTAGCTACTCCGCCTCATTGTCTCAAAACTTTCGTAGCAAATCGTGTGGTTGAAGTTTTGGAGACCTCAAGCCCTACCGACTGGGCTCATGTCGCATCAGAAGAAAACCCTGCAGACTGTGCGTCTCGTGGTTTACTACCCTATGAACTGATGACTCACCCTCTGTGGTTGACTGGACCTTCGTTCCTGCGCTCACCAGCAGAAATGTGGCCCCGCTCTGGCCTCACTACAGACGCTCAGCTTGCTCTCAGTAAAGACTTCAGCCACCACTCTCGTTGCACAAGTCGCAACAGATCCTCTACTCACGTGTCTGGAGAAGTTCTCGACACTGCTCCGCGCTCAGCGTGTATTTGGCCAAGTCATACGATTCACTCGACTCCTGTTGGAAAAACGCACTCACGCTGGACCTCCCACAGGGCCTCTGCAACCGTCCGAGTTGCAGGACGCACTCAACCTGTAATTAGAATTACTCAACAACAATACTACGCAGATGAGCTCCGAAGATTGTCCCGCAATCAAACTGGATTGTCTAGTCTGGCGTCCCTGAGCCCAATCATCGACGCAGCAGGGCTTCTCAGGGTGACCGGGAGGCTCCGCCACTCTCTGCTGTCAGAAGAATCACGCTCACCGATTCTTCTCCCCAAGCAAGCCCATCTCTCAGCTCTCACCTGTGACTCGTTTCACAAGATTTCACTCCATTCCGGACTTCGGTCAGTGCAGTCGCTGATGCAAGAACGTTACTGGATCGTATCTCTCCGCGGACTGCTCAGACAGCGCATTCATAGGCACTTGCCACAAGTTCCGTGCAAAGCCTCTAAAACCCAAAATGGCTGACCTCCTAGCAGTTCGCGTACAGCCCTCACGTGCTTTCATGCACACGGGCACTGATTATGCTGGACCTCTCTCAGTGAAGACCAGCAACCGCCAAAATGCTCCAAGTACGAAGGGTTACTTATGCCAATTCGTATGCATGGCTACCATAGCTGTACACCTGGAAATAGTTTCCGAGCTCTCCACCGAAGCCTTCTTAGCCGCCATGGATAGATTCATCTCGCGCCGAGGTCTGCCAGCACATATCTACTCTGATTGTGGACGCAACTATGTGGGTGCTGCTCGTCACATTCGTGAAGTTCAAAATTTTCTCGACAAATCTGAAACCTCGATCTCTGACTCTCTAGCAAGTCGTGAAATTCAGTGGCACTTCAACCCACCCTATGCACCCAATTTCGGTGGCCTGTGGGAGGCAGCAGTGAAAGCTAAGTCTCTTCTCCGTCGCCTCATCTCTGACACTCCTCACACGCATGAAGAATATGCTACTCTATTCTCGCGCATCGAGTCTGTTCTGAATAGCTGCCCTCTGTGTGCTACGCCTCAAGTCCCAGCTGATGGACCCGACTATCTGAGCCCAGGTCACTTTCTGACCGGTGAACCATTACTCGCCCCGCCCGAACGCATCGAGCCGGACAACACATCGCACCTGTCATGCTGGCACCGCGTGAGACAACTTCACCAAGCGTTCTGGACCCGTTGGTCTCGCGAGTATCTACATACTCAGTTGCAGCGCGGAAAATGGACTAGAAACAACCCGAACCTCCAAGTCGGAGATGTGGTTTTCGTGCTCGAAGCTTCAAGCACCCCCCTCAATTGGCCAGTAGGGCGCATAACCAATCTGCACCCTGGTCGCAATGGCATTGTTTGTGTCACCTCCATACGTACCTCATCAGGCTCGTATGCCAGACCCGTCAACAAACTCATCACCCTCCCTGTTGCATAATTGCACAGCATCTCTCTTGTACAGTTTTCTTAATTTTTAGTTCTAGTAGCAATTCTGCTAGGATACCTCATTTGCTGTTTTCTCGTCTGACCTACTTTGCTTTTTAAGCAAACCCTTTGTCTCTTTTCTTTGTTCTACGTCAGACTAGAGCCATGAAAATGTCACTTGATTTTGGTGGCCGGTATGTTTACGCCTATTCAAATATACCTCTCACTTTCTTCACATCCTCGGCTATAGGTGTCTAACGCATCTATTTTTCACAACAAACGCTGACCAAGTACTTTTGGTCGGCTAGCGACTTGCAACTGCAATCAGCTCGCCACGAGACTGTGCAGTGCTAGAACAATCCACTCTCTGCGCGTCACGTACGCAAGTGCAGTGATTCAATCTCTTCTCGCCACGTTAACTATAGATTTGTGTGCATTCTCTCAAACCTCTCGCCTCTCTCTGGGCAAACTCACGTGTGTTTTATTTATATTAAAATAACATTACTCTCGCAAGTTTTAGTGTAAATTCTAACACAGTGCCAATCCGTGCGCCACTGCCGTGCCACCGCGCCTGTTCCACATCGCCAGCACGTCGACACGCCATCAGTACGTCCTACAATCAATACGCCTAATCAAGTAAGATAAGATATTGATAGCTTTGTTCACGGCACTATTCCTCTGCTTATATCTAACCTATCTTTCTCACATACAGTCCACTCCTATCGAGCTAAGGCTCCATTACTTAGTGAAGTGCACTAGAACTTTCTCAACTAGAACTCTAGGTCGCTCATAGACATTTTCGCATTGGCGTCTACATAGGAATATAATTAGTCACAGGAATCTCCCTCAGAGAAAATCTTGAACTTGGGCTCAGCCACATAACCTATATTGTATTAATCAGAAAACCTTTTAGGTAGGTCTTAACTGTGTATCACCATTTGGAAACGCCACAATATACCTATGAAAACCGCTACACGCATCATATGTATAAATAGAGCATGACCTTCAATCATATCATTAGTATTTTGGTGGGGATATAGAGGTTCAGCAAGATCGGCATCCAGGAGAATCGAGTTCGGAAGCAGAGCAGATCAGCTGAGTTGGATTGGTAGATGGTATAGTGTCTGATTTGTTGTTATTATTGATGTTGTGTTTTATCCATGTCACATCGTGAGGATGTGCCAATCACTGAGCTACCCAATTCGGCTTATTTGCATACTAACTTCTAGCCTGGCAAACCAAGGTTGTGTTTTATTCAAATAACAAGGCGTCTGCGCCTTGTCTCCGACCATATGTCAACAAAATTTCATCAGGCTTTCAGCGGCCAACGCAACACAATCAATGTGATAACGATTTATTTATTTATTTAACGTCAAAAAGTAGTCTCAATAAGTCAATAAGTATTTGCATGTAAATACACTTATATAATGAACATAGTCCAAGAAATCGAGGAAAATTGCACTATTTACCCCATTAGAAGAAATTGACCATAATGAAGGTCAAGAAGGTAATTGAGATATTATTTTTCTTTTTTAAAATGTGAGTTATGTTCTCAAATATTTTAAATTTGTAACTAAAAAATTATTCCAAATATTACCAATTTTACCTTTGACCCTAGTTTTGAGATAGAAAGCTGGGTTAGCCAGAGGTATGTGTTTATTTTTTAAGTGCTTGTCGCAAGATTTCATTTGATATAATTATGTCATCCTTTGGTCTCAAATTGTATACCGACCATGCCTTTATGGAGGGTTATGTAAAGGACTATTGCCTGAATTCTTTATCAGTTACCCCAAGTTCCCATAGAATAACACACAGTTTTGGTACAGGTACTTACTTGATTTGTCTGTCATGAAGTGTGGATGAGAAATTAATAGATAACTCAATTTTGTACTTCAGGAGGTTATTTTTGATGTTTTGAAGTGATTGTGTTTGTTCTTTCATTGAGTTATCTGAGCTCGTCAAAAGTGCAACGGTCTTAAGATTTGTGCAAGATAGCACCAGAACTTCACAGAAACGTAGAAAGTTTTGACACTGCAAAAAAACATCAAAGAAAAATAGTAAACATAAACATTTAGTTAGATACTTTATTACCCTATTTAAATAGTGGTATGGTACGTACTGCCAGCCAATAAACATGCTTATGCTAATGCTTACCTAGGCTATGTAGGCCCTAATAAGTTAATCATAATCAAGCTTGACAGTACAGATATTAGAATAGTAACATAAAGAATCACTGAAAGATAAAACTGGGTGGGATTGCTAAAACTACATGAAGATAGTACATACTTCTTTTGCTTGGGTAAGTACTCTTGGCATAGTACCTATCTGTTGGTTTCAATTCAAACAATTAAGCATTCTCCCATCCCCTTAATTCAACCACTTACAGGTAACAAAATAAATAAAATCTAATCAACACCATGTACACAGAGTGAAGCTTTAATGAAATTTGAATTTATTCCAGTACTGTGTGAAAAGGTGGATGATTATGAAATAGCAAAAACACCGGTATGTACTGAGAAAGAAAACGTGCAGTACATAACAATAATAATCCCACCAATGCCACTCTAGGGCCACAACCTATTTAAATAATAATAAAAATGAAATGCAAACCACAATGCTTATGCCCCAGATTCATGTAGAATAGGGTAGGTCGCAGAGAGGATGGGTGCGATGTAAGACAACAAGAGAGGTCATGAGGAGTTAGACAGTGGGGATGGAAGGAAGAGGAGGGGGAATCGAATGTGGGGAGGGTTTGCGGTAGTGTAACTCAGTAAGGTTGGGTGTCAATATAGGGAAGGAGAAAGGTGGGTAAGTAGTGCAATGGGATATCTGCAATAGCTTGCAGGAAAGGAATCATCCATGGAAGTTCCACCAGAATGTGGTAAGAACAGATTATGGCACTTATGTTTTTATGGCCACCAATGTTATGGTAATGTTTAACTTTGGTTTATACAACCAAAGTTAAACATCATATATCCTCCCAACTCGGGTTAAAAAGAGATAGTTTGTAATTATCCAGTTAATTCCGTATGTAGTTTAAAAGGCAGTCTAATCTGCCCTACACACGTTATTAACATTGTACAAAACAGACAAAAAATTAGACAGTTTTAAATTGGTGGCAGCATAGCTAAGTTGGTAAGAGCATAGCCCGGTAAGCTAAGGTCCCGGGTTCGATCCCCGATGTAGTCACTTTTCTTAATTTCTGTCTAAAGTACTAACACACATATATCGTACATATATATGTATATACGACCGAAGAAGGCAAAGTCGAAACTTCTCATGACTATTTAGTGATTAGTTTGTGTATATTTTTTTATCTGTGTTCTACTATGGCAGCCACCTTAACATCTCAGGTAAGCTGTTGACTCCTATCTCTATCCACATTGATTATATGTTGACGGATACTTTCGTGGCTGCGTGTCTTAACCACTAGACCATCAGGACGGGTACATTTTAAGCAATTACACCTACGGGAGTGTTTCCCGACTAAGCAAACCGAGAAATAAACCCTCGCTCATACCTGCGTAAAGGTAATGACATTATAATTAACGTTTGGTGGTCAGTTCAAAGGCAGCAGATATTCGTTGCAGTACTGTTCCATCCATTCAGATGTACAATGCAACTACAATTCAGAGCTTAAAATGTACCCGTCCTGATGGTCTAGTGGTTAAGACGCTCACCTGGAATGTGGGAGATCCGTGGTTTGATTCCCGGTTGGGCCGGACTTTTTTAATTTCTGAATTGTAGTAAATAATTACAATTACACCTACGAGAGTGTTTCCCGACTAAACAAATCGAGGAATAAACTCTCGCTCATACCTGCGTAAAGGTAATTACATTATAATTAATGTTTGGTGGTCAGTTCAAAGGCAGCAGATATTCGTTGCAGTACTGTTCCATCCATTCAGATGTATAACGCAACTAAAATTCAGAGCTTAAAATGTACCCGTCCTGATGGTCTAGTGGTTAAGACGCTCACCTGGAATGTGGGAGATCCGTGGTTCGATTCCCGGTTGGGGCGGACTTTTTTAATTTCTGAATTGTATTAAATAATATATATATATGGTTAAAAACAAGGATCTTGGGTAAAACCGCGTCGAAAATAAGATGAACCAGGGCAGAACCTGGGCGTATATATATATATATATAATATATATATATATATATATATAATATAGATATATATAATGGATTGTTGTAGGTTTTCGCGGCCCGTCATAGGATAAAAACAAGGATCTTGGGTGAAACCGCGTCGAAAATAAGATGAACCAGGGCAGAACCTGGGCGTCCACCGACGTTTCGTCTGTACTACGTCAGACATTTTCAAGGTTGACTGTGACTCTACGGAGGTTGGAGTCACAGTGGTTGGCAAGCACGCAGCGCCCGCCTTATAAAGCCTCGGCTGAAGGTGCGGGGCGGCGAGGTTATATAGAAAATAGGTGCGGGGCGGCGATGTCATATCGATAAAATATATACGGATGGTGGCAATTGAGAAACAAAATAGCACAGCTTACTGTAGTGAAACCCTTTTAGTCCGGCTTCTTGTCATAGGGCCTGATTGGTTGTCTTTTGAAAAATTATTCGTGCTTGGAATTATGAAATCTGAAATTTGCACCACCTCCGAGGGATTTGGCTGAATAGGTCTACGGACTACATTTCGAGGCATGAGTGCAGGTTTCCAAGCAAGAGGGAGGCTCTGGCTATCATCTCTTTTGTTCATGTTATTCGGCCGTTTCTCAATTTCCACAGATTCACGGATAATACGTGGCTTGAGCTGTTGTACAGGACAAATAGTTTTTGTTTTGTCAAAATCTATCACATGCGAGTAAGCTTTAGCATGTTGAGCCATGGCTGATTTCTTGTCACCTGTTTTCACAGCATTAGAGTGTTCATTTATCCTCACTGCTATGCGTCTGCCTGTTTGGCCTATGTACGTTTGATCGCAGTCGCCACAGGGAACCTCATAAACCCCTCTTTCTTCCAGATGAACAGAGTCCTTTGCACTTCTCAAAAAGGAGCTGATTTTTCTGTCAGTGGAGAAAATGGTTTCGATGTTCTTACGATTGAGGATTCTACCTATGACGTCTGTGGTACCCTTGACATACGGAAGAAAAGCTTTTGACCGTGGTTTCTCCTTGTCCTCAGTATCATCCTCAGATTTCTTCAGTTCACGTTTAAACGCTCTGGTTATGTCTCGGTCCAAGTAACCATTTAGTGATAGAGCTTCACGGAGCTTGTCAAATTCCTCTCTTGAGTGAGATTTGTCAGTAAGGTTCCTGGACCGGGTGACCAGAGTGTTAACCACTGAAAATAACTGTGAAGGACGGTGGTGAGAAGCAGCATTCAGATACCGATTGGTGTGGGTGGGTTTTCTATAGACTGTGTGTCCCAAACTGCCATCAACATTCTTTATTATCAAGACATCGAGAAAAGCAAGTGAGTCGTTGGATTCTACTTCCATAGTGAACTGAATATTCGAATGGATACTATTTAGATAGTCAAGAAAATCATTTTTGTCCACACCATGGGGCCAAACGGCATAGACGTCGTCCACATATCGTATCCAAGAAGATGGTTTGTAAGGAGCTGCAGCTAGGGCCTTATTCTCAAAATCTATCATGAATAAGTTGGCAATAGCTGGTGATAGCGGCGAGCCCATTGGAGCTCCCTCCACTTGCTTATAAAACTTGTTTTCATAAATAAAGTATGTAGAAGACATGCAATGCCTTGCTAACTTCATGATGTCCTTCGGTATGCCATAGCTTTCTTCAATAGTAACAAGGGCCTCCTTCACCGGTATGTTGGTAAATAGGGAAACCACATCAAAACTAACCAATATGTCCCCAGGGCGAACCTTCCATTCTTTGATCAGCTGGATCAGGTGAGAGGAGTTTTTCACATAGGACGCAGCATCCTCCGAGTAAGGTTGGAACCTCTTAGCGACATATCTGGCCAGAGCTTGTGTGGGTGACCCTACTGCGCTCACTATGGGTCGCAAGGGGGCTCCGGGTTTGTGGATTTTGGGCAACCCATACAGTTTTGGAATACGAGAGGACTTCTCCCTAGGAATGAGAAATTTCTGTGCTTCAGGGTCAATATTAGAGGAAAGTATAAGGCTCCTAGTTGTCTTTTCTAGGTAAGTAGTCGGATCTCTGGGGGTAGCCTTATATGCCTTATCTTCAAGTAGGGCTAACATCTTGTCCTTATAATCAGAGCTGTTGAGTATGACGGTGGCATTCCCATTATTGCTGGCAGAACTATGATGCTAGTATTTTTTCTTCAACTCCTTAAGGGCACGTAGCTCAGAGGCTGGAATATTCCTAGTGGGAGGCTTGGCCTTACGGAGGACCTTTGCAACATCTTGCCGCACCTGCTCTGCTTCCTCATCTGGAAAACCCATAACAGCAGATTCTACTCCACATATGATGTCTTCCACCGGCAAAAGACTGGGGGCCACCGCAAAATTGAAACCCTTAGCTAACACTGCAGTGGTAACTTCATCAATCGGGCAATCAGATAAATTAAGGGAAGAAATTAGATCCTTCACATGTTGTTCATAATTCATCTGATTGCCCGATTGATGAAGTGATGAGATGAGATGAGAAACTAACAATCCATATAGTTATAACTTAATATTTACCTGATGAAAGCTTCTGACATAAGGATCTTCCACTTCTACGAGCGTTACGTCACTGTCAAGGAATCTACTTAAAACATTTTTGTAGCTATGTCCAGTAGATCCATTTTCAATAAAAATCTGCTCGTGATAACTGCCTGCAGCTTTCTCATCTTCAACAAATTTCTTGAGCTTTTCAATTCGATCCAAATAACCTTGAACTTTTGTCCTCAAATATGACTTTTTATCTATGTTGGTTTCACCTGACCAAACAGAAACAAAATTCAATTTAGTAGGTCAACCTAGCCTACATAGATTTTTGATTTTCAAAATAATTAGGACAAACAGCTAGGTAAAACAAGTAAACAAATAAAAAATAAATCCGTATTTAGAGTCTACCCATGCACTCAGTACACAACTGATTTTCAGTGGGGGACTGTATACTAAAGTGACCAAGCCAACCCTGCAGGCCCCTAAGCAATCGACGAGGAACGATAACTTACCTAAGATCGATATTTTTAATATGAAATATAGCTATCAGTGGTATGGACAGTGCGAACACACACAAAAAAGTGCATTAATGATATGGTGAATTTTTACAACACTATATAAATAATACTCTAACTAAACGCAAAGAAAACACGATTTCTATTAAGAGTGGGAGGGGGATCGGAACTTCTTCGGTTGGGGGGGGGGGGCAAAATAAAACCATCGTGTTTTGCTGTTTAATTAACAACAACAAAACTACAAAACCATTGATGTTCCTATTTTTGGCAAAACTCTTTTCGGTTGTTTGTAGCCCAAGTCTTTTACATTTAAAATATAAACTTTTTTTTGTATTTTGGTGTTTTTTTAGTGAAAAACATAATGACATCCTTGGACCCCCCCCCCCCAAAAACAAAAAGTTCCGGGTGATCGTAGGATTAACTTTTCTCTCCCGTCACATTTACTCTTTTTCCAATCACGCACAAATGATATAATAAAAATATAAACAACAAACAAACAGTCACGTATAAATAATTTTAATGTTATTCAACTCATGCACGATTGACAACCACGTTTCATTTGATACGTAGACGCGAGTTGGAACGCGCATTGAAACTCAACCGTCCGTTGCAACCTGAATAGAATAACGGGGTCTGACCTACAAGGATTACATTCCTCTCGAGGACCCGGCCGTCAGACTCCAGGCAAGGAAGAAACTATTCAATCGAAGCTCTAGTTTTTTATCAAACTAGGAAAACGCTAAAGTCCCGCGCGTTGATGGGAGCGTTTTTGTAAGTTTTTAGTTGCGTGGGACCACTTTTCCTTGCAAGTGCTTTGTGAATTCTTTTGTGGGTGTTTTGTTGTCGAGTTTCAAATGTTACTTGAATTGTTACTAAACGTAAAAAAAACTCATATCAAACCTTTATTCTATGGATTCTGGTAATTTTTTTTAAACTTTTTTTTTCAAAATGTACTACTCACCAAACCCTTTAATTTTCATGTAAAATATGAACGTTGTACCCCCACCGTTTGGTCGATCTCCCAAATTCACGAAAAATCGCACAAAAAATCGAAAAAAATCGTAAAAGTACTTTTTATTTTATGGGTTTGGTTCCCTTTTTTTAATTTTTTTTTTCACAAGGTACTAAATCACCTACCCTTAAATCCATGAAAAATATGAAACTTTGTACCCCATCCTTTGGTCAAAATCGGCCCAAATGTCCCAAAAATATCGCACTAAAAATCAAAAAAAATCGTAAAAGTGCGATTTCATGAAAAATTTTCTTCGATTGTACCCAAAACGGGGCACGTCTAAGTTCAGAGTTTTTCAAAGGGTCCTCCAAATTTTCAACAAAAATCGCTTATGCCGTTTCCCCGGGAAACCCTGCAAAAAAACAAACAAAAAAAAAAAAAAAAAAAAAAACAAAAAACAAAAAACTTTTGGGCAAAAATTTTTTGAGGGTCTGAAATGAATTTTTCGCTTCGCCGCTACGCTCGCTACGCTATCCAACTAGACGAAATTTTTTTTCAGACAAAATATTAGGTCAAAAAATTGCATGAAATAATTACATAGAAATCCCATAAAAGGAAGCCCACCATTTTAAAAAATTTGGGTGTGGTGTACTAAATCAATAAATTTCACGAAAAAACATCATGTAGATTTGTTTGTATTGTTAAAAACAACCCAAAGTAAATACTTTCTTTAAAACAGAAAAAAATATTAAGTTTAACCTTGATTTTACAGAAGGCAACTAGCGTTTATTGTAGGTACTTTAGACGAAATTAAAAAAGTGACTTCACCGGGATCAACCCGGACCTTGGCTTTTGAGAATTTATCGAGAATATACACAAGCTTTCTTCTTTCTCCCCAGTTTCGCATTGAAAAAGGGGAAGACACTTCGCCTGTTTCGAGCGCCAAACCAACCATTTCCTGGTACAAAAATTAATTTTTTAAATTTAAATTTTTACTATTTTACCACGAAAAAAGGTTGGCCCGGCGCTCGCAACAGGCGAAAAAATCTACTTCTTTTCAAAGCGAAACTAGGGAGAAGAATGAATTTGGCTCAACTTTTATATCTACACATTCCGCCCAGACTTTTTAAGGGGAAATCGCTGCCATTTTTTTTTAAAATTTTTTTATTTGGGGCTGGGGGGGGGGGGAGAGAAATAATAAAAACATCCCAACTCTGGGGTTTACAGAGTTTGGTTTGTATTTATCCGGGTTAACTTTGTTATTAATTATTATTATTATTATTATTTTATTATTATTTTTATTTTTTTTTTATTTTTTATTATTTTTATATTATTATATTATTATTATTATTATTTATTTTTATTTTTATTTTATTATTATTATGGGAGGGTTTTTAGGGGATCCAAACCCCAAATGACCCAAAAAATCCCAAATTGTTTCCAAATCCATGGGAACAAAAAATAATTTTTAAAATATTATAATGTTATTAATTTTTTATTATTTTCATAAATTATCGTCTCATGGGAACAAAATTTCTCCATGGGCCCAAATCGGCAGACCCCAAAATTAATCTGAAAATTTTTTAAATTTAAATAACAAAATTTTTTCCCCGTGAGAAATTTTTTCCCTATGGGGACGATAATAAAATCGTTTTTTTTAAAAAATTTAGAATAAATGGGAATATTTTTTGTCTCACCTAATACGCGAAAAAATTTTTGACCAGTAGAATAGCCCCCTTCTAAAAGGGGTAACCCCCATAGCAGCAGCTTTTCCGGGTATACTACATTCCCTATACCTTGGTTCCCACACGTCCGAAAAAACGCACGCCGTTTGTTTGGGGGCGTATTTTTCACTTTGCTTACACGATGTTTTTTCTTGGGATAAAAATTAAGGGAAAAAATATGGGGAAAATAAAATTTAAAAATAATGTACTTTAATTGGGGGTCCAAGGGACGAAAAAAAGTGCATTTTTTTGGATTTTGTGTACCCCCAAAAAACCTTTGCAATCTAGCGATATATTCACATTTCCGGGACAAACCAAAAAATTTTATTGTTTTAGATGTTTTTTTTTGCCAAAATGGGAAATTTCAAGCGGGGAAAAGGGCGAGGGTTTCCTTTTGGACTTGCCGGAAAAAATAGTCCCCCGTTTTTTTTTGTTGTTTTTTTGTATGTCTCGCCATAATTTTCAAACGGGGGTCGGACCCGAGTTGAAATTTTGACCATCCGCAAGTTCTTTTTTCGATTGAATGCCATTAGTTTTGGGGCCCAAAAATCGTTAAAAAAAGTTAAAAATTTAAACATTAAATTTTAAATCGAAATTTTTTTTTAAAAAGTAAAGGGCGAAAAAACTGAGGGGGCCCCAAATCATTAAAAATTTGCCCGGGTCCGGTCACGAATATGTTAATTTTTTTTTACCCGAAAGTAGTTTTAAAGGGAAAATTTAAAATTTAAAACAAAAAGAACGTTCCCAAATGGCAACGATTTTTGAGGTTTGCATAACGTTGGGAACGGAGACTCTAAACCGGTTGAAATTTGAACCATCCGCAAGCTCCTTTTTGGTTTGGGAAGCCAATAGTTTTGTGGAAAAAACTTTCAAAAATTTAAAAGTTACGTTAAATTTAATAAATTTTTTTTTAAAAAAACTAATCGGGACAAAATTGAGGTGCCCAAAAATCATTTAAAAAGGGTCCGCCGGTCCCCCAAAGGGGTTTAATTTTTTATTTTGATCGAAAAAGAAATTTGTTGAGGGAAAATTTAATTTTAGTAAAAGAAACCTTTTCCTTTGGCAACGAAAAGTCGCACGGGGTTTGCTGGCCACTAGAAACTGCCACCAAAGAAGTAATAAAAATTTACAATCGAGGAAGGGGGTGTATTATTTTTTTTTAAAAGAGTGAAAAATAGTTTTCCCAAAGAAATGATGTAAAGGTCCTTTAGACGGGGGTGGATTTTACCCCAACAAAGTAAATAATTAATTTTTTGAAATTTTTACCTGCCCATAGGGCAGGAAGGTTTAATGCAGGGAAAGGTCCCCTCTGTAGCCTGACACAGTGATAAAAAAAAGAGTTAAATTTTTAAAACATTACTGAAAAACAACAAGAGAACAGGGCCCATTTTAAATTTAGAAAAATTTGAAAGGCAAAAGGCGGATAAGGGAAATTGAACGCGGTAGAGGTCTAAAGGGACTCGGGGCCCGCGAAACGAGGTCGTGAAGCCCCCCTTTTTTCCCCTGCTTGAAGACGTTCCCAGTAAGCCCCTGCGAGGGTGTCAAAGTCGAGCGCTGATCCCCACCGACGCCGGTTTGGGCCTAAAATTTCTTCATTCCGCGTCTGGGGGGAAGCCGCCCCCCCCCCCCGATGCGGCAAAGGGATTCTTCCCCCCAGCGGGGAAAGTATTGCGGAAAAACCCAATCCTCCAAAGAGGGTGTCAGCGCCGGGGCCCGCTTTCAAAGGGGGGACGAAGGGAAATTTTTATAAGGGGTCCCGTAGAGTACGGAAACTGACCCCAAAAAGTGGGCCCACGAAGCATCACGAGTAAATTTAGTCTCGCCCGCGCAGGGTTTGATGACGTCACGGCAATGAGCCCCCCAGTTCAGAATCTGTAAAGGTTACTCCAAGGTTTTATTTGGCAGCCGACAGGGTACACCTTTAGGGGCCCCAAAGGAGAGGGAAATGAGGAGGGGGCGTTGGGGACATTTTCGGCGTTTTGTGCCGGTGGGGAAAAAGGATAAGCGTGTTTTTAAAGGGCTTTCGGCAAAACACCCCAAACCCGACGCACCCAAAAGTTCCCAGCCCTTTAATTTGGCGCGTGGGACGGCGGAAAAGATTTCCATCGCTGTGCCCCCTTTTGCCCCCCAGTGGGGGTTCCCCAAGGGGTTTTTCCCCCAAATACCTTGTCAAAAAATAAATAAATGGAAACTTGGCCCCGTGGCCAGCAAAAACGCCGAAAAATTTTAAAATAAAAAAAATTTTGCAAGTGGGTCTAGTATAGCACGTGCTCGCTTATAAAACGCGCCCCAACTGAGGGGTTTTTAGTTTGATAGTTTTGATATGTATTCCCTTAATGCCCTTTTATGAATGACCCCAAAGCTTTTCGCGATTTGAGGGGTTTGAAAAAATGAGGATGAAGAATGAATCTTAGTAGGGAGTGGAAAAAGGCCCGGTACGGCACGTAGCCTGTTTTTTCGAAAATAACCAAATGTCCCAAAAGGGCTTTACTTTCAAATAAAATTTGCCAAATTTCAGGCTTGTAAAATACTTTACAGGGTTTGTCACATAATTTAAAAATTTAAAAGGGGGTGTCGGGGGAAAAAACCCGGGCCCTTTGGAATAAATGTTTGTTGTTTGGGGGACTGAACAGTTTAAACACATAATTTTAATTAAAATTTGTAAAAACCTTTAAAAATGTCCGAATCAGTCAAATTTTGGCCCCCGAGGTCGACAAAAAAAAAAGGGTTTACGGGTGGGACAAATCGATGACAAATGTAAAAAAATCCAATGAATAAAAAAAAATAACTTACAATACTACTTCTAAAAAATGGGAAAAGTTTCGCAATCATTTTTTCAGGCCCCCCGTTTTTGGGGATAACCCGTAATTTTTTTTAAACAAAAAAAAAAAGGGGAAAAAATTGGGCCTGTTTCATGAAAAAATTCAATTAAATTTGGGGCAAAAAATTTCACCCCAATATAAAATTTCTTTAAAATTAAGTTCTGAAAAAAATCTTTAAAAAATAGGATAAAGCAGTAGGATTTAAAGGGCCTAAGTCAAAGAAATATTTTTAAAAAAAATCCCGATTTTCATGAGAAATATTTTTCGTTTTGCGCCCCAAAATTTCCCACACCAATATAGAAATTTTCATAACATTGGGGTTTATATAAAAAAAATAAACAGGAAAACGCTCAAGCCCGTCGCGTTTTTTTTAAGCGAGCACGGAAAGTGCAACACGCCCCGGGGAGTATGACATTCCCTAATGTTAAAACCCAAAAGTATTTAAGGTATTGACCTTTTTAAAAAGGGAAATTTAACCGCTAAACTCAAAAAAAAATTTTCATTCAGGCTAACTAAAAAGGGAAATTTACAATAAAGAAAAATTATTGGGGCCACCATGACCTCCCAAAAAATTGTCAAAAATGAAATTTTTCAAAGCCGGGTCCCCTTTGGCAAAAATCCCCCAAAAAAATAA
The DNA here is from genome assembly GCA_024449915.1 of Sweltsa coloradensis. Taxonomy (NCBI): domain Eukaryota; kingdom Metazoa; phylum Arthropoda; class Insecta; order Plecoptera; family Chloroperlidae; genus Sweltsa; species Sweltsa coloradensis. The sequence goes on from JAMZAV010004082.1 coordinate 29,790, forward strand.
AAAATGGGGACGATTTTAGCCCCGTAAACCTTGGAGGTTTTTGACCCAAAAAAAAAATTTTGGGCCCATTAGGACGTACTCGAAGCCTTTTTCTGAAAAATTCTCTTTATTTTGTTTTGTGTTTTGGACAAGTGTTGGGAAAAAAAATATGCTGATTCCCAAGTGGGGTGGATTTGGAATGAAATTTTTGCGTGTTTGAGGGTATATTGGGCACATTTTAAAAAACACGATTTTAAAAAGGGGGAAATTTTAGAATTGGTACTATGCTTTTGGTTCTAGGGACCAAAAAAGAAGCAGGTAAAACCCCCGGATTAGAAAATTTTCCAAAACCCCAAATTTTTCCCCCAATTTCTGGATCAAAAAAATTAAAAAATTCGTGAAAAAATTTCAAAAGTTACAAGATAAAAATTTTTTAAAAGCGGTTTTTAAGTTTTAGTATTGTGCTTTTATATCACGGGGTTTTAAAAATTTTTTTTTGGGGTTTTTACCCCCTTTTAAAGGGTTTAAAAATTTTGAAAAAATAGGGAGAATAGGTTTTTTGGGACCCTGAAAAAATTTCATAACGAGAGGAAAATTTTTTTTTTAAATTTATTTTTTTTTTTTAAAACCCAACGATGGATTTCTTTAAAAAACTATAAAGAAACCCCCCAAAGGGGTATGTACATTGTGCCAAATTTCAGGTCTATCAGGGGAAACCCAGTGCAAACCTGTACCAAAACCCAGTAACAGAGAGAAAAAAAAAAAAAGAATTCCAGCCATAAGAGTCAAGTGGAGACGCTGGGCCCAAATTAAAAACGGAAAAAAAGAATTTTAGGTGTTTTTAAGTGGGGAAAAAATTTTTTTAACTTTTAAAAAACAAAACTTTTAAAATTTGCGATTTTCAAAAAAGAAAAAAATTTTTCGTTTGCGCCCCCAAATTTTACACGAATAAAAGGAAATTCAAAAAATTTTAAAAGGTTCTGTAAAAATCCCCATCCAAACCCGAAAAAAAGCATGAAGGTTTTATAAGTCGAAAAAATTTTTAAAAAATCAAAAAAAAATAAAAAAATTCGATTTTCACGAGAAAAAATTTTTTTGGTTTGCCTAAAAAAAAAAGGGGAGTTTAAGTTTAAAGATTTAAAAAGGCCTCCAAAAAAATTTTCATCCCCTTTGGAGTAGGGTTTAGCCGGAATAGTTTTTAACGGGACAGACAAAAAAACAAAAAAAAAAGAAAAAACTTTCCCAAGATTTTTTTTCTCTAGGGGTGTAAAAGGGGAATTTTCGTTCCCCCTCATCTATAAAACCTTACAGTTTTAAATGTTAAGGATGGTGGGAAAAAAAAGGTGTGAAATATGGGTTGCTCCCGGTGGATTAAAATTTTCAGATTATTAAAATTTTATTATTATTATTCTTTATTTATCTAAAAACAGGAAAATTTACATTTTGAGAAAAATTTGCAAAAAGAGAATGAACCTTCGTGGGAAATTTCATGTTGATTGTTTAAGGTGGGCCCCACGGGGAGTGGGGATATAAAAGGGAAAAATTTAAAAACAAATATTTTAGGGGTGGGGGTTGAATAAAAATAGTTGGGGGGGTATGGGGCGATTGGATGAAAACCATCAATACATAATTTGGGAAATTTAAAATTTGAATCAAAATAATTTTCAGGTTTTAGTACGAATTATTTCAATTTAGGGGGTGATTTAGGGTATGTTAAGAGGAAGCATGAAAATGCCTCCCGGGGCTTATTTTTAATTCTGATATTATTTATCTACCTAAAGCCAAATTTTGCGCTGGGGAAAGGAATTTGCAATATTTTTCCCCCCAAAAAGATCTGGTGAATTTTCACGTAGACAATAGTGTATACACATAAGGCGCGCCCAAGGTGAGGGTGGGGGCCAAAAATGAAGGGCCGGGAAATTTTGTTTCCCCTGAGACGATAATAAAATCGTATTTTTCTAGCAATTTTTAAAAAATAGAATTATTTTTTCAAAGGGATCCCAAAAAAATAGGGGAAAATATTTGTCTCATGGGATCCAAATAAAAACGAAAATTTTAAATTTTTCTTAAAAGATCCAAAAAAAATAAAATAAATTTGTCTCAGGGACCAAAAAATAGAAAAATATTTTGGGCTCATGGGAATTTCCAAATCCCATTTGATCCCCAAAATTTATGGGATTTCCCAAACCCATAATTTTGGGTCCCGTGGAATTTTTTCATTTAGGATTTGTTCCCCCCGAGACAGAAACAATAAAAAAATTAAAATAAAAATTTTAAACCAAGCTTATTTGGATCCCCCTAAAATTTGGATCATTTAGGATTTTGGGCTCGTGAGGGTTTTCCCCTTTTGGGTCAAAAGGGGATTGTTTCATGGGATCCAAACCCAAAAGATCCAAATTCCCCAAAATTTAACCAAATCTCATGGGAAAAATAAAAAAAATAATTTAAAAAAAATATTTTTTATTCATCAAATTAAATTATATCATAATTTTTATTGTCTCAGGGAATTAAATTTCATGGGCTCCAAATCGACAGGGGCGATTTAAAACTGTAAATTTAATTTAAAAAACAAATATTATTCCCAAAAAAGGGGAAGGGGAAATTTAAATTCCTATGAGACGATAATAAAATCGTATTTTCCAATTTAAATTTTTGAAAAAAAAGAATATATTTGTCTCATCTAATTTTGGGTGAAAATTTTTTACCCCGAGAATAGGTCGGTTTCAAAGGTAACGCCCATAGCAGTATACCGGATAGTACATCCCTTTTTTCAGCTTTCGGTTCCCCCACGTCCCAAAACAACGATGCCTGATTTTTTTAAACGTACGATTTTTACAGAAAAGGCCCTTTTTTCAATTTTTTCCAACACGATTAGCTTTTCCCTTTAGGGTTAGATTTTTGGAATAAAAAATGAGGAAAAAATAAGTAGAAATAAAAGTAGGTACTTCAAAATTTCGCAATTGGTGATCAAATGGGCAAACTGACGAAATGAGAAGTCCCTACCTATAGAAAATGGTTTTTGTTTGAATGTTGTTTTCCTGTTTTGGATTTTGTGTTCCCCCAAATACCCGCAATACTAGCGATTTTTCACATTTTCCCGGGGCAAACCCGAATTTTCCCTTTTTTTTTTTGGGTGTTTTATTTTTTATAGATTGATTGATAAGTTTTTCTTGGGGCGTTCCCTATTTAATGTGTTTAAAACTATTTGCGACGAGAGATGGTGATAGATGGGGGATGATGGGTGAAAACTTATAAGGGGGGGGAGAAACCCGGGACCGGCAAGTAGCCTTTCCTTTTGAAAACCCCAAATTTAAACCCAAAGGCTTTTCGTCCCATCCGAAAAGCACGGTGTCACCCTTTACAGTATAAAGGTTCCCCCACTAAACCCCGATGCCAAGCAGGCCTCGAGGAGAACGAAGCCATTGCCCCTAGCTCTCGAAACTCTTTTATCTGCTCTAGCCAGCGGTAATATTTTGGGTACTACTCCTACTAAATCCTACTGCTATATACACTACTAATACTTTGGAGTAGCTGCCCTTTCTTGCAGTAATGCTTTTAGTGGCGGGGGTTGTATTAATGCCCCGGTAAATGGAAAAGTCCCTTGTGTATGAAATAGAAAAATCTCTTACCAACGCAAGCAAAAATAATGTGCTAGATCACAGAGCCTTCTGTGTGCCAAAAAACCACGCGAGCTACCGTGAATGAATTTGAGTAGACATTGTGAAAGTTGTTATGGGGCTGGGGGAAAAAAATTTCGACTTTTGCTTGCTTTTTTGTTGAGGCCACTATATACGTTTTATTTCAGGGCAGAGCGTTCACGCACTCCCCCCCGGGCCCTGACCCGCCCCAGGTTATCTTCCCGGGTTGAGTGGCAACCCGCGGCGTAAGACTTGGGGGGAATTCAGGGGGGCAATGCCCCCCCCCAAAATTTGGTTTGGGGGGGGCGCGAGGGGTGGGGGAGCGAAAAAGGGGGGGGGGGAACCAATGTGAGTTAAATATTAATCCCCGAATTTCCGTAGTAAAAAATTTCACTTTAAAATATACAATTCGACAGTCACTTTTGGTTAAAAAGAAAATGTTTGCCTGAAGAGGTTAAAATTTACTAAAAATTTCGTTTTAACTTTACGTTATTTTTTTTTCGTTTTAGATCGCAGATGTTACCCCCCGTCTGAGTGCAGCCCCAAAAAAAATACGAAATAACTGTTTTTTGGTGGAAAAAAAAAATAAACTAAACCCTTTGTTTCCATTAGCCTGGGGGAAAAAAAAATATATTTTTATTTCAAAAAAAAATTGTTTGGTATAATTTAAAAAACCCCTATTTGGGTTTTCCCCAATTTTTTTTCAAAAAAATTTATGTACACATATTGAGCCCCCCCCAGGATCCGAAAAAAAGTTAAGTGCGTTTAATAAAAGCATAATAAAAGTTTATTTTTTTAGAAAAGGGAAAAAAAATATCATAACAAATCCGGGAGATACCCTTTTTTGTTCGGAAAGAGCGTAGCGAAGATTCTATTTCAATAAACGAATAAAAAAATTGGGAATTTTTTTTGGGTTTTCCCTTTTTTTTTCTATAATTTTTTTGTAAATTTTTGTCGGGTTTTTTAAAAAGATTCGGCTAAAAAGATTTCTCCCAAAAAAACAATGAAATTTTTTGGAGGGCCTTTGAAATCTCTAGATTTGAAAATTTCCCCCGTTTTTGAGGCAAAACGAAAAAATTTTTCTCATAACAATCAAAAATTTTTTCGATTTTTTTTGATTTTTAAAAAACATTCTTTTAAATTATTTTTTTATTTTTAAGATGGGATTTACAACAGAGTACAAATACTCCACAAAACCAAATCATAGCATAACTAATGGAAGAAAAAAATTTCTTATAGGGCATTTAAAAATCCAAAATACACAAAATAATACATTTAAACCCTTAAACATTTTAAAAATTTTCAATTTTAAAAGTGAAAAAATATCCCAAAATTTTTTTTACAATGAAAAGAATTAGAGATATTTTTAAAGAAAAAAATAGAAAAAACCCAATTTTATATGAAAGAAGGGGAATATGAAAAAAAGCCCAGTGAGTAAATTTCGTTTAATATCTAAAGCTTGAGTGATCACAGATTTTAAATTTTAAAAATATTTTTAGAGTAGAGATCAAAGTCTGTTTCCCTTTAAGAGGTTTTTCATATTTTAAAAAATGTTTTAAATTTTTTGGGGGGGTGCATTTTAATTTTTTTTGGAGGGCGAGATGACTTCGGTGGTTGAAAAAATTTTTAAAAGGGGTGTATGTTTGGGGGGTATATGAAAAATTTTAAATTTGCCAAGAATTGAAAAAAGGTTTGTTTAAAATAGGGGAAAAAGCTTAAGTCCCGCCGCGTTTTTGGATGAGGTTATTTGGGGCATTTAGCTGCTATGTTTACGCGGGGTTTTTTTGTTGTTCTGTAAAAAAAAAAATTTCTTAGTCAAAGATATTTTTAAATTAAATTTTTTTAAATAAAAATTAACTTAATTTTTTTTAAATTTAATCGAAATTTTTTAAAAAAAAAAAAAAATCGTGAAAAATTTCAATTTTTATAAGAAATAATTATTTATTGCGCTCAAATTTAAAAAAGAATATATTAATTATAAAGAAATTAAAATTCTGTGAAAAAATCATTTACAATAGGAAAAGCCCTTTTTAGGTGTTACTAGGGGAAAAAAGTAAGCCGCCGCGTTGTTGGAGGGGCGTAATTTGGGGCAGTGAGCTGCCCTGTGTTATGTGGGAATTTTTTGGTTTTTCTGGGGAAAAATCCCTTTCTAAGTTATTTTTTTTTAATTTTATTAAAAAAAAATAAAATTTAAAAATTTAAAAAATTTTCCCTTTAAAATTTTTAATTTTTTAATTTGGGAATTTTTAAAAAAAAAACGTAAAAATTGCGTTGGGTTTTTAAAAAATAATTTTCTTTTGATTTCGCTCAAAAATTTAAAACTAAAAAATAAAATTCAAAAATTAAGGGTTTTGCGAAAAAAACATTACAATCGGTAAAGGGATGTAGGTGTTATAAGTCAAAGAAAATTGTTTAAAAAAAAAAAAAAAACCCCTTTAAATTTCGATTTTTTTTGAAAATATTTTTTTAATTGCGCTCAAAATTTTACAAAGGGAAAATCTAAATCATAAAATAAAAAGGTTTTGTGCAAAAAAAATTTAAAACGGATAAAGCATTGTAGGTTTTTATAAGCAAAGAAATTTAAAAAAAAAAAAAAAATCGTTTAAAATTTCGAATTTTTATGAGAAAAATTTTCCCATTGCGCTCCCCCAAAAGTTGGCAGTTCTAAGTTCAGAGATTTTGAAAACCTCCCTTAAATTTTATCTCAAAACGGAGTATGGTTTAGCCGGAATCGTGCGGGAAAAAACAGACAAAAAAAACAAAAAAAAAAAAAAAAAAAAAAAAAAAACATTCCCGGGTTTTTTTTCTCAGTTTTAATAGAAGGGGAAATTTTTGCTTCGCTCGCCCCTTCCCCCCCCCCTACGCTCAAACCAAAAAGCCCAAAAAATTGTTTTAAAAAAGAAGGGAAAAAAGGGAAAATTTTGATTTTTATGAGAAAAAATTTTTTCGATAACGTTCAAATTTCACACGAATATCTAAATTCATAAAGTTAAGGTTCTGTGAAAAAAAAACATTACAGTCGGATAAAGCATGTAGGTGTTGTAAGTCGAAAAAATTTTTAAAAAATCAAAAAAAAAATCACAAAATTGCGTTTTTTATGAGAAAAATTTCCCGATTGCGTTCAAAAAACGTGGCAGTTCTAAGTTTAAAGATTTTCGAAGGCCTCCATTAAATTTCATCGCAATCGGAAAGTCGGTTACCCGGGAATCGTGCTAACAGACACAAAATAATATAAAAAAAACATTCCGGATTTTTTTCTCCAGTGTAGTGAAATGAAATTTTCGTTTTGCTCACCCAATTATTTACAATTTTGTAAAGGAAAACCCATGTCAGAACAGTTCCTTCGGTTTTCTTATGTAAAAAGGGTTTAGCATCTTTACAAAGTTGTGCATAATCTACTATGATACAGAATGTTACTTTTTATACATTGATGTTTAATGAAACACTGTTGGACCTTTTCTAGTTTCTACATTTGAATTTTGAGGGTTTTGTTTATGGGTTCCAAATAGAGCTAGCATAATCTAAATGAGGCCAAAACAAGAGAGAGGTACAACTTTCGCATGGTGGTTTTGGAGAATTCTTTTGAGCATTTTTCGTCTTCAGAAACCAAGCAATCAAAAATGTTTTTGGAAAAATGTTAGAAAGGTGATTCGAAAATGAAAGATCATGGATATCTAAATCTTTGACTTTCGTTGACTCTTTCCAAAATCTGATCATCGATTCTGTTGATATAAAATTTTAAATGTTTCGTTTTTGTAATAAACGAATGACTGCACACCAACATGTTTTATCCGAATGTAATGATTTTTCACAGAACCTTAATTTTATAAATTAAATATATCCGGGTGAGACTTGAGCGAATCAAAAAATTATTTCTCATGAAAATCGCAATTTTACGCTCGGATGAGCGAAGCGAAGATTCATTTCATTTACACTGGAGAAAAAATCCGGAATTTTTTTCTTTTTTTTCTGTTTGTATTTTTGTGTGTCTGTTAACACGACCCCGGGCTAAAACCGATACTCCAATGACGATGAAATTTTCTGGAGACCTTCGAAATCTTTGAACTAAGAACTGTCACGTTTTTGAGCGCAATCAAAAAATTATTTCTTATGAAAATCCCAATTTTTAGTTTTTTTTTCGATTTTTTAAAAAATCCTTCGACTTAAAACACCTACATGCTTTATACGATTGTTCTGATTTTTTCACAGTACCTTTATCTAATGATTTATATATTCGTATGAAATTTGTGTTGTTGTTGTTGTGTGTTGTTGTTGTTGTGAATTCAAGTCCATCTTCGTATATCTTCACTCTCAACAACGTATCTGCCCGTTTTAATTTCGATGTCTCTAATCATCTTCAACATCGGATCCATCGTTTGCGTTTTCAACATCAGCTCATTTGGGAGTACGTAGCCTTTGGGTCACGTGTAGAGAAGACAATCTGGTGTTACCGACCAGCCATGATCGTGTTGTTCAGGTATATCGTCCACTGCGTCTGTTGCTTTACAGCTATCATCATAGCATTGCATGATCAGTTGCAACGGGAATATGCAAACGTAAAGATGTTTTGGGCATGGTGGTGGGTAAGCCGAGACAGTGCCGTTGTAGTTTGTTATCGGTTTAAACGATTACACATTGAAGTCGTTTAAAAAAAAGATGGTAGCAATTCTCGTGAACATCAACAGTACTGGTACTGGTCTCCGTCTTCAATACTGGTACAAGGCAAGTAATCCTTTCTAATTATAGTCGCACTGATTTTTCCCTACATCTGAGTTGTCAAGCAACATAAAAGTGTCCTCAAATTCGGAGTGTTTATTTAAAAGTTAAAAGATTAACGCTGTAGGCTGTAGGGGATGTATTTTTTTTCTAAATTTTTTTTGTACATGTGGGATATCACAAGTTTAGTTTTCTTTATTAAATTGCTAATTAATTAAAAATTCATTCATATTTTTAGAAATTGGTGGCAATTTGAACCCTAATTGTCCCCCAGCTAGAGGACTAGGGGTTACTTAGTGTTTCACAAGGGTTGGATAATATGAATTTTGTTTCCAACAAGGCCGAGCAATAGAAAAAAAAAACAAAATTGTAAACCCTGAAAAAGCTTTAAATAGGCTTATATAAGAACTTCAATTTCGACAACTTAAACTTAAAACCCTTTTAAATTTATCTTTAAAATGTTTGATACAAAAATTACTTCCGTTCATGTGAGGTTTGAACCCTTTCAGTGCCAACGTTTTGGTAAAAATCGTTGTTACAAAATACCGACGAATTAGTCACTAGCGACATATTGAACCACACTGATTTGAGCGCGTTACAACCTACTTTTTTTTAAATACGAAGGAAAGTTCGTACCCAAATTAAAATTGGCTTGCGTTGTCATTACCTAATTACCCCCGGTTGTGGTAGTTTTCAATTTCATTTCACATTCCATGATTGGGTGGATGACAAATCGAAAAACGCTCCACCTCTGGGTAGCAATATAAGGTGCCCGAGTGTACTAGCGCACCGCTACTTGACTGCGGTGCCCTGTAGTGTTGGAGTACCTGATGGGAAAACGTTTGTAAATCAATACCATTGTTTTATATCCTAAAACATGGCTGACGAGAGACGAAAAGGTTTAAAATTTTCTTCAGTAGAGGGTTTTAGTCAGGATTGTCGAAAAGTCAATGAAACAATTAAAATGTCTTTTTATTATTACAAATTTTGGTAACGAATTGTTGTTCACATATCGAGTGATATAATTTCAAAAATGTCTTAAGAGTGCTATAGTCAGGAAAATTTACTATTTGGGTTGGGGGTTTGGGTAAAAAACGTGTTTGTCGGAAGGGAGATTTGGTTGATTTGGGCCGAAAAAAAAGTTAAAAGGTAATTTTATGAATAATATCAATACTTTAATAAAGTTTAGAATACCACCTGTAATAACCTTCCCAAGTGTAATGGATGGAAGGCAGATAGGGGTGGGTATACGTTTGCCTCACCCAACGGAGTATTAATTCTTATATTGTTATCTGCCACCATGCCAAATTTCATGCTGGTAACTTACTTTACAGTGTTTGTCACTAAAAAATATAATTATTAGGGGTGGGGTTGGACAAATTTGGGCTTTGGAATGAAATGTTTTGTTAATTGGACTTGTCTTGAATATACTGACACATAATTTTAAAGCATTTGAAATACCTATTCAATTTGTATCAAATAAAACCAAACCTAATGTTTAGGATGGGAGGGAACAATAGGGGGAAAAATTTGCTTTCCTCCCCGGGGGATTATATTTTTCAGATTATAATGTACCTTCGTGCAAATTTTATATTGATTGCTCAAGGTGCCTCACTGGCGAGTGCTGAAATCAAGTAGTAATAATATAAACTATTATAGGGGTGGGAGTTGAATAAATGTAGTTGAGGAGATAATAATGGGTTGATTGGGTGAATCCACATCTATACACAATTTTTAAATTTGTAATTTGAACCAAAAAATTTTATTTTGGGTTCGAGCTAGAATCATTTCAATTTTAGGGATGATTTAGGGGATGTTAAGAGTGAAGCATGTATAATTCCCCCCGGCTTATTTTTAATTCTGATATTTTTATATCTACCCCCTATGCCAAATTTCGCGCTGGTAACCGGATTTGCAATATTTTTCCCCCAACAGATCTAGTGAATTTTCATGAAGACAATAGTTTATACACATTGTTGAGGGTGGAGCCAACTGCAAAGACCATGAATTTAGTTCCCATGAGAAGATAATAAAATCGTATTTTCCCGCTAATTTTTAATAAATAGAATATATTTGTCTCATGGGATCCAAATAAATAGAATTAATTTGTCTCATGGGATCCAAATAAATCGAATATAAATTGTCTCATGGGATCCAAATAAATAGAATAAATTTTTGTCATGGGATCCAAATAAATAAAATATATTTGTCCCAGGGATCCAAATCCCATTGATCCAAATCTCATGGGATCCAAACTAAATTTGGATCCCCTGAGAATTGTATCTCTTAGGATTTAGTTCCCGTGAGACAGAATAAATTCACAATTAAATATATTTTAAATAAGCACATTTGGATCCCGTGAGATTTGGATCATTTTGGATTTGGTTCCGTGAGACTCTCCCTTATTATTATTATTATTATTATTATTATTATTATTATTATTATTATTATTATTAGAGGAGGACGGAAACCTTTCCAATATATATAAAACGACATTTATCACCTCACATAAGCATTTATTCTGGCAAGTGAAAGCAAAAGCAAAGGTGACAGGTTTTTTAAAATTTGCCCGGGTTTTAAAATCGGGGTCAAATCTGCGTCCAAAAAAGGCGAAAAAATCTAAAAAAAGGTACTTTATAAAAAAAACCCCCCGTAAATTTTTGAAAAAATTTAAAAATTAAATTTATAATAAACTAAAATTTTGGTTGGGTGGATTTCCCCGTCTCCTAAACGGAAGTAAAAATTAATATAGTTTTTAAGAAAACCCCGGGGAAATTTCAGGTTTTTGCCCCGGGCCCCAAAGTTCATTTAAATATAAGATCTTTAAAAAAAATTGGGGTTTGGAACTGAGATACTTCTGGAGAAACATTTTGGGAAAAAAATTCTTTGTTTTTAGAAACTAATTTGGGGTTTTAATTTGGAAAGAAAAATATTATTTCAATTTTGGGGTTGGTCGGGTATGAAATTTTTTTTAAATTTAAGAAACAAAGACGGGGTGGGGGTTTTAAATTTTTTAAATTTAAAACCCTCGTTTGGGAAATTTGAGAGGAAAATTTGTGTTTTTAGTTATTTTAAGGCATGCATTTAACATAATGTTAAAATAAGGGTGGGGTTGCCCAATATTGTTTGTTTACCGACCTCCCATAATAAAAAAAAAGAAAAATTTCATTCAGGAAAATTGAAAAATATTGGAAAGAGGTTAAACAAAAACACAATTTTCATTGGTGATGTAAACCCATTGATTATACTAAGCGCTGTGATTCATTTGTCAACATTATGAAACAAGTCTGCCGCTAAGGGATTTACTAGGTAATCTCTGGGGCAACACTTTTAAAAAAAAAAAGGGGAATTTTGGTTTTTCCCAGGGCCCCTCAGCGGGGTTTCGTGCATAGTCACGTTTTATGTACGGGTTATTTTTTCAGATTAGGTCCTATCTTTACTTCAAAGGTATGGGAAATCATTTTTAAAAATGAAAATCTTAAATTTATCTCCATGAAACAAAATTTTGGGGTAAAAATTATCCAAATTATGATAAAAATAAACTTTTTTTCAATTTTTAAAAATTAAAAATTGGGGATATCTTGTTTTTCTGCTAACCTTTTAAACCCTTTGTATAATTCGTTGTTTTTAAAATTAAAAAAAGGGCGTTTGAACGGGCAAAACGTGTTTTAAAGGGGAAGAAACCCGTTTAAAAAAAAAAGGGAAATTTAAATCTTGGATGACCCCAGAGTTTTTTGGGATATGAAAATAAAACAAAAAACCCTTTTTTTTTTTCCATCAGGGAAAAAAGTGAAAAAAAATATAAACCTTCAAAGGGGGGGGGGTTTAGGGGGGCTGAGTACAAAAAAAATTCGAAATATATTGAATAAAAATAAAATAGCAAAACAAAAATTACCCCGAAAGTTTTTGGAAAAAAAAAAGGGAAAATAAAAAAGATCCCTTGGGAAAACTTAAATACAATTTAGGAAAAAAAAAATAAAGATTCAGTAATGCAGTTTTTTAAAAAAGGTTATTTGGGCAAAAATGAAAAGCCCCCATTAATTAAAAAAACCAAATTTTCAATGTTTTTGTAGAAAGGTTGAGCCTTCATTCTAATTTTTTGACGTACTTTTTTTAAAGATGATACAGGAAAAATATTTTTAATTTAAACCCACCAAAGCAATCGGTTAAACATTCCTTCCTTTTTGATGCGGAAACTGCAAGAATCATCGTGCAAGGCCCCCGGGAAAAAAGTGGGGTTTTTATGATGGAAAAAAGGGTTTAACTTGAAAAATTAAGAATAAATCCGCCCCAGAAATTGCTTTTTTTTTAATTTAAATTTATAAATTTTAAAGAGGGTTTTTGGTTCCCAAATTGGTTTTTAAAGATATCAATTTTTAAGGGCCCTGCCCTATAAAAAAAAGCCATTATGTTTATTCCAATTATCCCCCAATTGCCTTGTTGTCTGTGATCAAAAGATTATGGAAAAATTTTTTCCCTGGCTGTTTTAAGTGATTATTTTTCAAAATTTTAAATATTATTAACAAAAAAAAATTTGGGTTTTCAAAAGGGAAAAAAGTACATTTTAACCCCTCTTTTAAAATTTTCAAATCTAGAAAATTCAAAATTTAAGTGATAATTTCATGTGTTGCATTTTTTTTTGTTTTCACAAAAAGCTTTTTTGGCCACGCTAAACCCACAAAAAAATTTTTTTTGGCCCTTAGAAAATGTGGGTGTGGGGGGGCCCAAATTTTTGGGCGAGGGTTTTTAAAGAATTTCTGAAATGAAAAATAGTTTTAAAAAATGGGTTGAAGTTTTTTCAGCCCCCGCTAAAACAAAAAATCAGGGGTGCCGCAAGGGCAATCCAGGCCATTGTTTTTTTGGTATATTTTAAATGCGATTCCGCGATTCTTAAAAGAAGTGTTTTTGCATTTTTTTTTTTCCCGGGATAAATCGGGATTAGTTGCGTTTCCCTGGGAGGTTTTTAAATTTTGCTAAAAATGTTTTGAAAGGGAGGTTTTAAAAATTTAAACTGAATGGACCTGATACGGTTTGATTTTTAAATGCAAAAAAAAAAACCAAAATAGTTCCCATTTCAAATTTCCTTTAATCTTAAAAACCCCAATTTGTTTCCCTGTTAAATTTTCATTCACACTCGGAAACGTTTTTTTCCCATAATAACTTTTAATAAAACTCACGGACATAAATTTGCAACTGTGTTTAAGTGATTAAAGTGGGTGTCCCCGGGGTAACGTGTTTTTTGGGAATCGAAGTTGATCAGTGTTTTTCTTTGGGAAAAACATATTGGGAAAATTAGGGAAAACAGGTTTCAAAACCGTGCGCAGCACAACGGGTACCATTTAAAAAATATTCTCCCTTTATTTTTTTACTTCCGTATGGTTTATTTTCGAAAAGGGTTTGATCAATCTCTCGTATGCACTTTTTGGGGCCTGGGGAAATGCCTTCCTCATATTATTTAATCAAAAGAAGTTTCAAAAATTTTATTTTATTAAAAAACAATTAAAAACCCAACATATAACAGATAAATTGTTGGGAAAACGATTTTTCAAAAACCCCTGATTTCTTCCCGAAAATGTTTTTGTATATATAGAATTTTTAATAACTAAATTTTTATTATAATAAGAACAAAATTTTTAAAAATTTTGACCAAACCAATATACAAGCGGAAACCGCAAATGACTACAATTTCCTTTGACAGAAATAAATATGGTGGGGCCCCATCCCCTGCAGGTTAGGGGTGCCGCTTTTTTTTTAATTTTCTTGCCGGGGGCCCAAAATTAAAAAAAATTGGGATGGGTTTGGGGAGGCCAAGCCCAAGATAAGGGGTTTTAAAGAGTTTTTTTTGCCCAATTTAATTAAAATTTTTGTTACTTTTATTTTTTCCGTTTTTTTTTTTTTTTTCCAAGGCTCTTTTTGTATAAGTAATTTTTTCATTTTATTTTTGTGTTTTTTTATTAAAAATTTGAATTTTTTTAATAATTTTTTTATTTTATATTTTTTAAAAAACATTATTGGGAATTGGGCCAGGGAAATCTGCATTCCGTATCTAGCTGTAATTTTAGAAATTTTAATAATTATTTTTCATAACAAAAAACCCACAAAACCAAGCTTATAAAAGGCTTTTTGGGCCCAATCGAATAAAATTGTAATTTTAAATTTCGGTAAGAAAACTTTATTGCTAATAAAAAAAAAAAAAAATAAAAAATTATAATTATTATTTTATTTTTATTTTATTATTATTATTTTATTTTTTTATTATTATTATTATTATTATTATTATTATTTTTAAATTATTTTTTTATTTTTTAAATTTTTTATTTTTAATTATTATTATTATTATTTTATTTAAAATTTTAAGGCTTTCGGGGCCCCCCGGTAATTAATTAACACAATTTTTGGGTCGGGCCTTTCGCCGCCCCGAATCTGTTTTAAATTGTTTTTTGACTTTTTTCGGGCCCAAACCCTTTTGTGGGTTTCCTCAGAAAAAAAAGATTTAAATTCAAAAAAACTTTAATTTTTTAGAATTAAAAAAAAAAAATTATTAAAAAAATTTTAAAAGTTTTTAGAATTAAATCTTTTTTTTCTGAGGATACCCCCACACATTTGGGGCTTAAAACGCCCAAAAAAATTTTAAACAGATTGACGCGGCGAAATGCCCCCGCCCCAATAATTGTTTTAAATTTTTTAAATTAAATTAAATTAGTATTTTTAATTTATTATTATTATTATTATTATTATTATTTTTATTATTATTCTTTATTTTTTTTTATTTTTTAAATTTTAAAAATTATTACTTAAAATCATTTGGATTTAAAAAAGGTAAGAGCCCCAAAACCGATTTTCTTGTGAAATTTTCGAACCTTTTTAATAACAAATTTTAAATGAAAATATGCACATTGGGGCCATGTTTGTGGCCTTAAGAAAGGGCTTTTTGATACATTAAATCACGCTAAACTTTTAAATATTTTTGAGCGAATTGGTATTCGGGGCCCCAATTTTTTAATTTGGGTTTTAAAAAATTTTATTTTAAAAAATAGGGGGAATAAGAGTTGGTTGGTGTTTTTTTTAACCCGAACGTGATGTTATTTGGGGATTCCTGGGGGTTTCCCTATTTTGGGTCCAATTCAAATTTCGGGTTTTACGTAAATGTTTTGGGAAAAAATGTTTTAAATATTGCTATGTATTTATTTATGGCCGATGACTTTTTTGATTGTTTCAGTTCAAAAAAACTTTAAAATTGCACAGTTGTATTTACAAATGGGATTTTTTTAAAACCTACAAAAAGAGATTCATGATAGAGATTTAGAAATTAATGCAAATAAACCCAAAATAATTCATTTGTGTCCACCCCCAAATAGGGGATTGTCTCCGAGGGGTCAGGGTGATCACTTACCCAAATGAATGTTTGCATCAAGTAGACCAAAGGGGGTTTTGCATGAAAGTGATTTACTCGAAAATGTTGACTCGCATAATTTTTGGGAGGGGTGTTGAAAAACCTTTTCCCCGGGGCATTTTCTATTGATTCCATCTGAAAGCGCCTAAAAAACCTTTGCCCCCGGCAATGTTTTTTTTTTTAAAATACTTTTTTACCATTTTAAGTTTTTGCGTAATGTATATATCGTTTTGAAAGAATCTTTTTATATTTTTAAAGGGTCTACTAGCGTGGGGTATCCATTTGACCCCCTTAAAAAAAATTCGAGTACTACAAAAAAGTTTTTAAACCCCGAAATAAAACCTCGCAATTGCCCAAACTTGTCGACTCGGGAGACTACCTTTTTTGGGAAACCCCTCTCTCCTTTTTTTAACGGCCTTTTCACGTCCCCAACTGTTAATAAAATTTCTTTAAAAAATGATTATAGAATTCTTGTCCCGCAAATCCCAAAGGGGGACACGTAGTCGGGAAAAAAAAAATTTTTTATTTCCCCTAAAAGTAATAATAAAAACGGTCAAGGCGCCTAAGAGTTTTTTATCCCCAGGACCCTTTTAAAAAAATTTTACCTGTCAATTTAATTTAAATTTTAACAAAAATTTCCGGGTCCGAAACAAATAAAAACCCTTTTTTTTCCTCAATTGAGTCTCTTCCAAAATCTTTTTTTTGCTCATCCCTTTTTTTCCCGAAATCTTTCTTTTAGCTATATTTCGGGCCCAGGTTTTTCCTGAATCCCCTATAAATTTAAAAAATTTGGGCTTTTGTTGTTGTGTTTCATTTTTTTTAAAGAAAACGGTCATTCTACTTCGATTTGTTTTTTTAAATAAATTGTGTTTGTTAATGTTTTTTCATAATGATTCCTTCCTCTTTCGGTTGTTTTTTTTTTTTAGTTTTTTTTGATGTTTTTTTATTCCACAGATGAGCCCCCCATAATGGGGGGTTTTTTGGGGTTTTTATTGAATAAAACAAAGTAAAAATTGGTTTTTTTGAAAAAAATGAATTTTATTATTTTAAAAAAAAAAAAAAAAATTATTATTATTTTTTTTTTATTGGATGTATTTCATACAAACTCGGGTTCCCAAACCCAGCTAACATTTTTGTACCCACTTACGTCAAGTATTTCCATTGGTACCTTTTCCCTACATTTTACTTTTTTTCTTAACCCCTAAATAAAAAAGGGGCTTTTTTTAAAATTTTAATTTGTTTGTAGATGATTTTTTCTTTTTTTTCCCGGGTGTACGGCGTGGCCGAAATTTTTCGCGCCACCTAGCATTTGCTCTTTGGACTATGGGAAAACCCCGAAAAACCATGTCAGGGATGGAAACTGTCTCGAAACTCGAAGTATCATTCTTAGTTTTTTGAAAATTTCCCAAACCCCTTTTTAAAACGTGTTTTAGTTTTTACTGCCTTTTGAGTCTCGATTTTATACATTGGGTTTAAGATCAGTTGTTTAAAGCTTTCATGAGCTTTTCCCGGGATGATGCCGTTTGGGTGATATAATTAATGGGGGTTGTATTTACCTTTTTCTGTTCCACATCTTCTTTATCTCAAATTTCAATTCCTATACTTTCAAATTTTTTTCTTCCCACTGGTCCGACGTTTTGGCCCTTGGGATAGCAACGTCGTAAGGGGATTTTTTTTGGGGTTTTTTCTTGTCAAATTTTTATTAAATCCGGTCTGTTTTTGTATCGGTTTTGGGCTGTTATAACTGTTTCGGTTTTAATATAATTTGTAAATCCCTTTTCTATCTAGTACTTTTTGCCCTTTTTTTGTTTTGTTTAAGGTTTTTGTGTGTCAATGAGGTTTAAATTGTTGCTATTTTTTATGAAAAATTTGGGGTTGGGGTTCCCCTTTTTTATTTCCCGTAGAGGGAAACTTTTTACATATGACTTGCACCCGGATATGATGTGTTTTTGATTGTTTCACCCTTTGCAAATCATTTTCTACTTTATCCCTTTTTTCTTTTCGCATTTGTATTATGTATTTTTTATAAATTTTTCCGTCGCAATCACTCTGTTTGAAAACCATCATAAAAACCCTTTTGTTTCTTCCCAAAAAAAAAGTTCCCCCCTTTTTTTTAACCCCTATTTGATGCTTTAATATCTATTTTAAACCCTTTTTGTAGTTCATCATAAAAGTCCCCTTTTTGTAAAGGGGCTTTTTTCGAAGACGTAAATCTTTTGAAGCGTTTGTTTGAGTTTCCTTTGTGATTACTTTTCGTTTGGGGTAAAAAATTTAGTTTGGGGTTAATGATTTTCAGCTAGCACCCACCCCCAAAAGCAGGGTGGGATTGGTTTTCTCTTGTAAAAAAATTTTTTTCCCTTAAAGTCCCATTTTTTTAATATTTAAATTGTTCAGTCAAAAAGGCCCCGTCCCCCCTTTTTCTCTTTGGGGTGTCATCCTCCCAAATTTCTGATTTTTGGATGAGTATTCTTTTGGTTTTTTTAAGTTTTAGTGCGAGTTTTAAAATTTTTCCCCAAACCCCGTGGTGTCTCTGCGTCCATTTAAAGGGTTCCCCAATGAATATGTCCCTACTGGTAAGGGATTGTATTTATTGCTGTGCCTTTTTTTTACCCGTTTTTGTTGCGTCCCTTGGGGTAGACTTTAGTCGGGTTTTTCCCCTTTTATTTATTTTCAATTTTGCTTTTATCTTTATGTTCCCTTCTGGGAGCTTGTGAGGGAAACCCCAAATTTTTTTATTCTCGTTATCGCCCTTTATTCCAATCCTATTTTCCATCATCTGCTGTAACTCTTTTTGCTTTGTGTAAACCCTTCCCTTTTCGATTTAGCGTCTTAAATTTGGGCTATATTATTTTATTATTATTATTATTATTATTATTATTATTATTATTAATTTTATTATTATTATTTAATTATTTTATTTTTTATTATTATTATTTTTTTTATTATTAAACTCGTAAATACAAAGTTGAATAAAATTTTTATTTTTGGGTTTTTATTTTTTTAATTTTTTTTCTAAAACGTTTTTTATACTCTAAACACAAAAAAATTATTTTTAGCTTTTGGAAAAAGTTGGAGTGAGGCCCCTTCCCACAATGGTTCCCGAGCCCCTTTTTAAAAACAGGAAGTTAGTTGTGAAAATCGGGAACGTTTTTCCCCGTGGGCTAAATTTAAAAAAATCCGGGGTTCCACAAGGAAACAAATTTTTGGGGGCCCTTATTGTACTTGATTTATTTTAAAAGGGATTACGCGATTAAAATTTTTAAAAAATTTTATGGGGTATTTCTTTGCCGATTTAAATTTACATTTGGTCGTTGCGGTCCAAAAAATTTCCCGGCAACCCGCGGTAAGTTATTTACAAGAAGATTAAAGTTTTAATTTGTTGAGATGGACGCACGAAAAGATGGTTTGATTTTTTAAAAGCATTAAAACTAAGATAGTCCACATATCCCCCGTCCCTTAAATGTTGACCCTTAAATCATTTTTTTTGAAGTCTTTTTCCCCTTCCGTTTTATTGTTTGCACAATAAAGCTACTTTGGCCAAAGGTGGGGGAAATTTAAATTTCCCTTGTTTAAAAAAAATTTTTTATTTAGTGTTTAGCCATTTGGGACCTTGGTATTGAAATTGAAGTGCTTTTTTTGGGGGGAAAATTTTATAAAATTAAATTTTTGTTTGCAATTTTTGCCCATTGGCAAGGCCCAAATATACCACCCAAAATCATTCTCCCTACAAAATTTCCCGCGAACGGTTTAAATTTTTTTTAAATTGATTCCCAAACATCTCTTATCTCTCTGGCCTGGGGGAAAAGCCTCAAATGTGTACTAAATCAAATTTTTCCCAAATTTCAGGGGAAAAAATTTTAAAAAAATATCCTTCCTAATCACATAACTGAGGGTGTTTTTTCCACAATGAACTTTTCGAATAACTGGTTTACTCCCTGTTAAAAAAGTTGTTTTTCGTATAGGTTTAAAATTAGTTATTATTTTTAGTAAAGAGTTAAAAACGAAATCGAACCCCTAACATCTTTTCCCCAAAAATGAAAAGGGCCGCTAATAACTTTCGAGTTCCATTTTGTGGGAAACCAAAAAAAGGGTTTTAAGGGGCGTTAAAAACTAGTGTACCGCAGAGTTTTTAATTTATTGCCTAAAGAACTAAAAAATTTAGATAAAATTTTTTTTAAAGTTAAATTTAAAAATAAAAATTTTCTCTTTTTTAAAGCGTTTAAATTTTGTATAAAAGTTTAAATTTTTTTATTAAATTTATCTAATATTATAAATTTAAATTTTGTTTTGATATGTACTATTTTAAAAGTGCCCTTTATGAATGTATTCCAAATTGGGAAATAATTTTTGGCACTGCTCAAATTTTGTTTTTTGGTTTTTGAACCCTATTGTATTTTATTATATTTATTTTGGATTATTTAGTTTTTTACTTTTAATTTCCTGTTTTCCTTTCATAATTTGATAATTTTTATTATTATGGGGCCTTTTCATTGTCCTAATTTTTTTTATATTTTAATTACGCCCCCAGACAAACTTTTGATTAAGCTTTTGTGGGATATCGAATCAAATAGAAATTTAAATGGGTTTTGTAATCTTTCTTTATTATTAATTTTAAAAAAAAAAAAAAAAATTAAATTTTTTAAAAAATTTTTATTTATTTTATTAAATTAATTTTTTTAATTTTTATTATTTAAAAAAATCAATAAAAATTTTTTATCCCAGGGAAACCCGCAATTGTATGGGAAAAGTTTTTGCTTTGTTTTTTTTTTTTTTTAGAAAAGAGATTTTTTCAAAAAATTTCTAACTATTTGGGACGTTTGGTGGCTATTGCCTTTTTGGGATTTCTGATGTAGAGATTTTCGACAGCCCATGCATTGTAGGCTGGCACAGAGGGCAAAGGAAATCCATTTGGCCCCAGATCACGATACAAAGGAAAATTTTTTTATTTTCCAAATTCTTTTTTTATTTTTTGACTTAAATTTTGGGTACTTTTCCCACCTTAGTTTTCCCGGGGGTTCCAATATTTTTTTCTCTTTAGGAACGCAAGGGCAATTTGATTTTGTTAAATCTTTTAGATTTATCGAAAAAAATAATTTCCCCCGGGTTTGTTGGGTCCCATGGTTTCATCCGGTTTTTGTTTTAAACCCAAAACATTTATAAATTTTTTGCATTTTTTTGCCCCAGTGCAGGAGAATACTTGTAATAAGGGAGGATTTGACTTTGTAGATTTTGGGGTTTTTTTCCTAGATTTGATAAAACATTCTTTCCTTAAAGTGTTTGGGAATTGAAGGACAAAACCCCGCTATAAAATGGTCTATTGTCCCCCGAAAATTTTTGGGATTTTCTACACTATCATTTTCATTGGATTTGATGATTAATTTTTTTTGGGTTTGGTATTTAATAACCTGGGTTTTTTGGAAGGCGAACATAAATCCTTCAGTTTCAGCAATCAAATCTCATTTGTGAATCCATCTTACTGATTTAATGTTATAAGTTCACTAGTTTTGTCACTTCTAAGGTGTCTGAGCGGGCCAACGAAACGTGGTTTTTACTCAGCCATGTAGATCGTACTGAGACGGGAGTCTAAGCACTGCAAGGAAGCGGTGACTTGTAGTTGGCGACTCAGCCGTACGGCGAGTTGCCCGTCGCGCAGGCGTTCGTAGCATGTAATCCAACACTCCCACTCGACGGACGTCCTTCGCGCGGGTCGCTGGCTGCAAGCCCTATCGTCTCCCGCAGTGCTGCAAACCTGGGGCCCGGCAGCGGCTTTGTTAGTATGTCCGCACGCATGTCTTCCGTGGGCAGTATTCCAGGCGGACGGTGCCTAGGTCTACGACGTCTCGGATATAGTGGTACCTGAGATCTATATGTTTCACTCGGTTGCCTATTTTCCTCAGACGTGGCTAGCTTAATGCACCCCTGGTTGTCCTCGTGCATTTACTTTTTGGGTCTTCCTGGGCGTGTCCTAGGTCGCTTAGGAGCTGTCGGAGCCATGTAGCCTCTTGGCAGCTAGAGGTTGGCCAGTATTTTGCTTGGGTTGAGGAGAGGGCTACGCATTTTTTGTTTTCTGCTCAACCAGGATATTGTATTGCTTCCTTGTTTGAAATATGAAACCGCTCCTCGATTTTCTGTCCATTTGGTCACTCCCCAGTCTGCGTCGGTGAATCCTGAGAAAACAGTGCCCCTAAAGCGCTGATCCTTAGTGGGAGTGCGGCGGTGCCTTTTAGGTAGCGTATCACTCTCTTTACCGCCCGGTTCATTCCGGGCCCGGGGATTTTCGAGTCCCCTACTCAGGATGCTTATGGCGGTGGCGATGTCTGGGCGTGTGACGTTTGCAAGGTACAGGAGTGTCCCCACTGCTTGTCGGTACTCTTTGTTATCGGGTAGTAGGTTTTCCTCTCCGGTTTGGCTCAGGTAGCTGGCGTCCATAGGTGTTGTGCTACACTTGGCACTTGCTATTCCGAACCGTTCAATAATGGTGAGTATCTGTCGCGTTGGTGTAGCAGCATGTCCCCGTTTGCATCTCTGTCTATTTCAATCCCTAGGTAGTTGTTAGCCTCGCCTAGGTCTTTTGTGGTGAAAAGAGCTATTCGGGTTTCTACGTGAAGTTGGTCGACTTTTCTTCCGTGGTTGCGCAAAACTAGCAGGTCATCTACGTAAATGGTGACGTAGGTGTATGTTTGCCGCTCCTTTTCACTACAACAAGCACAGCTTTGCTTTGTGAGAACCCCAACTTGGTTATTGTATCGTGGCTTTGGAATTCCAGGTCCTGGCCGATTGATTAAGCCCGTACAAGCTTTTATTGAGCTTGCACACCATGTCTTCTTGTCCAGGAATGACGAACCCTTCCGCTGCTTCATGACTTCTTTGGAATGGTCGCCGTCGAGGAATGCATCGACACGTCCATGTGCCTTATTTTTAGGTCTTTAACAGTGGCTATTGCGAGTAGGGTTCTTATGGTGGCGTATTTGCCACGGGGGCGAATGTCTCGTCGTAGTCTTCCCGTACTTCCCTGAGAGAATCCTTTTGCGACTACCTTGCTTTGAAGCGTTCTATGTTTCCGCTTGCATTTCTTTGGCCTTGAAGGTCCACTTGCTTCAGATTGCCTTCTTTTTTTTGGGGCAGGGTAGTCAATGACCAAGTGGCTTTGGGCCATGAGAGATTCATATTCTCTTTGCCGCTTTTGCCACTCTTCCTTCAGGTCTCCCTTCATTTGGTCATTTCTCTCCAGTTTCCCGGGTTTGACGACCTCTTCTCTGGTTTAGGTACGATAGTCTCTTGGAGGAATCCCTTTGTTAGGTCTTGAGGTTTTTCTGGTGTCTTCGGAAGCCGGTTCGCTGTCTCTTGATCATTGTCGCTGAGGTTGTCTGCGTTTTTGACGGCGGCTTCCTGGTTCTTTGTGAGATTGAGGTTACCCGAGTCTACGTTCGTCTTTCTTCTTCCCATTCCGGTCTTTTGCTGATAACTTCGAAGCTGTTTTTTCATCCTGGTTTCTGTAAATGTGACGGTTCTGCTGACGATGTTTTTCCCGGGAAGCTGTGTTTAGTACCGGTATCCCTTGGCTTCTTCGCTGATCCAACAGAGTTCCTTCTTCGGCTCGGGGTCTAGCTTGTCCTCTTCTCCTTGGGGATATGGCTGTAGACTTTGCTTCCAAAACTCGGATGTGGGAGACGTTCGGTTTGCTGCCGAACCATAGTTCATAAGGAGTTTTCTCAACCGATTTGTGGGCAAGCGGTTTTGTGGGTAGTTGGGGGTGACTACTGCTTCTCCCCAGTACTTTGTTGGGAGGGACGCGTCGAGTAGCGTGCATCTTGCCATTTCTTTAAGGGAGCGGTTCTTCCTTTCGGCTACTCCGTTTTGTTGGGGAGAGTACGGTACAGAGAGTTGCAGTTCGATGCCTTCCTCGTCCAGGAACGATTTGACGGCTGCATTTTGTATTCTCTCCCGTTGTCGCCCCTAATCTTCTTAATTTTGGTGTTGAAGATGTTGTTGACTCTTGCCGAGTAAACTTTCAGCTTGTCCAAAACTTCGTCTTTAGTCCTCAGTAGGTAGACCGTGCAGTATCTGGAGTAGTCGTCAGTCAGTGTCATGATGTACCTCTTTCCGCCAGGGGTTTCGGTATTCACCCGTCCGCACAGGTCAAAAATGGACCAATCCGAGGGGTTTTACTGCCCTTCCTCGCTTTTCTTCGGGAAAGGCTTTTTGGTTAGCTTACCCTTCACGCATGTAATGCACTTTTCTCGCGTGTCGCAGTCACCGAGTGTCATAACAGTTGCTAGATTTTCTGATTTTCTTTCTTCAGTCTTCTGACGGCGTCGGGGTTTCGGTGTCCCATGCGTCTGTGCCATAGGTGGATGCAGTTCTCATGATTTTCCTCTTGGATAGCAGACTTTGCACGTTGCCTCGTTTCGTCACTGGCTAGCCAGACTTCAAAGATTTTGCTTTTTCCGGGGGCCCTATGGCTAGGGTTTCTCGGTTTTTGAACCGTGCACTGATTGCTGTCGAATTTTACTGAGAACCCAAGCTTGGTTAGTGTGGGCACCAATATCAGGCTGCCGTCGAGGCTGGGGAGTACAGCAACGCTTTTGAGCAGCACTTCATGGGTCCCCTGGGTGACGGACCCACCTTGCATTTCAGGAAAGCCGTCCCCCACTCACTCGCGCTGCTGAAGCTCCCGTTTGCGAGTGAGACTGGTGCACGACTTCTCGTTCGAGTCTCGAGAAAAAATGCCCTGTCATTAGTCATGTGGCATGTTTGCTCCCGAGTCAATGGAACCATGGGGTTTGTTTTCTTGACTTCCTCCGCCTTGAAACATACGTAGCGCGGTTCTTTATCGTCGCTTGACCCGGCCCCGCTTCTTATGGCGCTCTTGACTTTCTCCCTGTTGAACTTTGTTTCTCTCTTGAGGGTCCGGCGGGTCCTTCGTTAGGTGACCGTTGTTTGTTGGCAGTAGAAGAACTTCATTCTTTCCACTGCCCTGTATTGAGGTCCGGTTTTTAATACAGCTTCATTGTATTCGACTCCCGATTCTGTTTCCGTTCTTTCGGTTAAACTCGTCCTTGAGCTTGCCGATAACGAATTCGAGTGTTATGTCACCCTCGGGTCTAGCCTCAAGTGCTGTGATTAGCATGCCATAGTTCTCTCGCAGGCTACACAACAGGAGGGCTGCGAAGCGGTTTTCCTTGAGCTCTTCACCCAGTCCCCTGAGCTCATTAAAATAGCTCAAGTGTTCGTGTAGTATGTGCTAAACCATACGTTGCTCGCTTTTGAGCCTGAGGCTCTACAGTTTCCTGAGGGATACAACTTTGAGGTTAAATTAGACCTTTCGTGCACCTTTCTCAGGCCAAACCACACTGATCGGGCGGACGTTTCATTCCGCATGTGGATCAGCTGGTCGTCCTCGAGAAGTAGGCAGGTTGTGGCCCTGGCACGTTGGTCTTTCTTTTTCCATGAGCTGGATTAGGCTGTGATGGCGTATCTTCCTCAACTGTGTCCCAGAGGTCGTCCTTGCTCAACAGCATTTCTATTTTGAACTTCCACAGCTGGTTATTCTTGTTGTTGAGTTTTTGTATGGAGACTTTTCCCGTCCGCGGATGCATGGCTAGGCCTTGGGGCTAGGCCTAGGCTAGGCAGCGCTAAAAGGGTTTGGTTGGTCGCTCACCTGCTTAGGCGCCGGCTCTGCTGCGGGATTAGCAGGGTTTCGCCGAACTGTCCTGGGTGAATGACTAATACCTTTACCTACAGATTTAACTATGAACTAGCCCATAACCTGTTTAAGTTCAAATAGTTTTTGTCACTTCTAAGGTGTCTGAGCGGGGCCCAAAGAAACGTGGTTTTTACTCAGCCCGGTAATCGTTTCTGAGACGGAGTCTAAGCACTGCAAGGAAGCGTTGAAGAGGGAAAACCGGGAGGGGGGAGAGGGAGAAGAATAAAAAAAAGAAGAAGGGGAGCTTTGGAAGAAGAAGAAAAGAAAAAATTTAAAAAAAAGGAAAAGAAGAATGAAGGGAGAGAAGAAAAAGGCAGAAAAGCGGGAAAAGGAAGGAAGATAAGAAAAGAAGAGAGAAGAACTGAAGAACAAAGAAATTTTAAAAGGCCGGGAAAAATAAATTTAGAAGAAGGGGGGAGGAAGAAGGAAGGAAAAGAAAAGAAAAGAAGGAAAAGAAAAAAGAAAAAAGGTAAGAAGGAAAAGAAAAAAGGAAAAACGAAGTTTGGAGAAAGAAGTTCAGGGGAAAAGGAATTGAAAGGGGACGAAGGTTACCCGAGAAGGATTTTTTGAGTAAGAGCGAAAGGGGTTACAGGGAAGTACTTTTGAAAATAAGAAAATACATCAAGGAAAGAAGGAAAAAAGAAGAAGAAAAGAAAAGAAAAAAGGTAAAAAGAAGGATCCCAGGAAATTTTTTGAAAGAGAGGAAAAGGGGTCAATAAAAAGAGGAAAGTGACTACAAGAAATAATTGGGTAAGGAGGAAGAAAATAAGAAAAAAATTTCTAAGAGAAGGAAAAGAAAAGCTGAAGAAACGAAAATCTATGAAAAAGAAAAAAGTGAAGGAAAAAAAAAAATAAGAGAAGTTAAGAAAAAAGAACCATTGGGACCTATAAGAATAATGTTTAACATCGAAGTAGACCTTAATATAAAGGAAGAAGAAATCAAGTAATAACGACGAAGTAATTGATAAGAAGAAGAAAAAGAAGAAGAAGAAGAAGAAGAAGAAGAAAAAAGAAGAAGAAGAAGAAGAAGAAGAAGAAAGAAGAAGAAGAAGAAAAGAAGAAGAAAAAAGAAGAAGAAGAAGAATGGAAAGAGGCGATGCAAATAAAGGCATTTGAAAAGAAGTTTACGGTAAAATTTCTTTTTAACAGAACTAGAATATGCTAGAAATAAAAAATGAAGAAAATAATTAAACCACTTTCAAGAATGGAAAGAAGCCGAATTCATTCAGAATTTGAATTTTGGAATGCATAAGTTATGATTGTGAGTTTTTAAGCCACAGCGAAATTGGTTACAACCTGTATTTCGCGGACCAATCCGGCCCGGCTGCCGGGCCTCGACCAATAACTTAGCCGTATCGAATCTCAAGACAAATCTTTCGGTGAATTTTCACTTTTTCAAACAAGATATCTTTAACGTTTCGATATCGTACTAAATCAATTGCAGTTGTCACTTCTTTTTCGAAATTCGATACTTTCGAATAGTGGGGAAACAGAATAAGGGTCCTGCAAAATTTTGGA
Source organism: Sweltsa coloradensis (assembly GCA_024449915.1). Lineage (NCBI taxonomy): Eukaryota > Metazoa > Arthropoda > Insecta > Plecoptera > Chloroperlidae > Sweltsa > Sweltsa coloradensis. The sequence goes on from JAMZAV010004082.1 coordinate 56,740, forward strand.
ATCCCCTGCCTTTGAATGTGTTGTTGGGGCTCAGTCTAGAACATCGGTCAAAAAGCCGACGTCTGAGTCGACCACCGGGGCAAACTTTGCGAAATTGCTATCATTCAACAACCTATGTACTTAAAAATCGTTTAGCTTAAAACCTTGTAGGCCTATTATTAACATTGGATGTATTTCATACAAACTTGGTCAAACCAGATACTGTTGTAGGACTTACGTCAAGTGCTTCCATGTGTACTCTCATAACATCTTGTTACTTTGTCAAACTCTACTAAACGCATCACATAGCTCAGATCATCATCACATCGCGGTCGCGGGATCACAGCACTGTCATCCACGCACTATGGCCCCAGGATCGGCAAAAAGTAAATAAAATAGCGGTCTCTAAAACTGCTTTCGGAGAAAAACACGACTATTTTAAAGCCAAGCCTTGCCCAATATATCCTAAAAATAAAGTATTTATGAAGTGTACGAATAAAATCAAGACATTTTGATGCTCCTAAACATTGACATCACATCTGGCGAGGCTGGCATTATAAACAGCTGGAACTCTGGATACACCATTACCAACAAGGCAAAAAAACACTTTCGTAATCGTGATTACTTAAAATCATTATTTCGCTAAAATACTGACTCTGTGGGACGAACTACTTTATTCACAGCTTATAAAATGTTGATTTATGTGATAAAATATCACGATAACATGACCAAATACGGTAGGCCCTACCTAATGCCAGTTGTGTGTAAATTGTCAATGTTGGCGTCCGTGCTCTCGCTTGACCTTGACGTGCAAACAGCTTATCTGGTTCCACCTATCCCCTAATATTGATGCTGGTCAAAAGGCAAGCTCCTAAAAATAAATTCAAACCTCCCTTCTAGGGTTTAGTGCAGGAAGTTTTTTATTTAAATATGATTTATTTAATAAAAATCATTGATTTTAATCAAATGCACTTTCTCTTCATTTTGAGCAACAAACATACCATATCTAAATGATTAAGGCAAAGTTTCCCTAAAAAAATGAATTCGAATTCTGAAATGCTTGCAAAAGTATTTGATCCGCTCACCGACTTGACCAAAAATTTGAAACACTGATATTGTTGATTCAAATCAATAAAAATCTGATTTAATTTTAAAAATAAATTTAATTTAATTCAAAAAATACATAATTATCTGATTGAAATCAAAAATTGATTTAAATCAAATAAATCCATTTAAATTAAATAAATCATTTTTTTTGTTAAAAATAAATAAAATCGCAACCCCCCTGATTTAAGGGTATAATTTCTCACCTTTCAGTATATGGGAGAAGAAGTTGGGTACCCTCCTGGTAACATTTGTTGATTCTGTAAACCTCTTCTCATTGTCTAAATCAACCCCTCGTTGCAGTAATGAAGCAGCAGCTGCCCTAATCCAGCTCCGGGACATTGCCATTTGCACATTAAATTGAACTATGGATGCATCTAAGTACGCCTAGAAAAAGTGTGAAAGAAGATTTAATTCTCATACTGTGCAATATTTTGTTAAATAACAATACCGGTAGCTATATATTTTACATAGGCCTACATCGTGACAGTTTTAAGTTAAATTCCTTGATTGTTTCCTTGGGCTTAAAAGTAAAATTATTTAAAATTTTTCTATTATAAAATACTTACAATCAGGGTTGTAGAGATTTGACCACCCCCGATTTCAAACCGTCCTGATCAAAATACAATTTCGACAAGTGTTTTTTTTTAAAAGATGTATACTCAGATGAAAGGTCTTGTTGCTACAACTCAAATATAAAAACATAGTTCAATATTAAACAAAATTTGATATCGCAACTAGGCCTACAGTATGAGAGATTGCCCGGAAAAGATTTTTTATCAAGAACACTGTAACACTAGTGGTTTATTCTAAAAGAGTGTCGGAGACTACGTATATCACATAGCTCGGAAACGGTTTAGGCAAATAAGTTCAAACTGAAACGGTATATAGAATGTGTATTCATATAACAAAAACTTATAAAAAAAACAGCCAAAACTTACACAATCAAAAGCAATGAGATCTAAAAGAAATGCCCAAGCTTATGTACCCTTCTACCCTTTTCGCAATCTTAATACATAAATTCACTTTTGCCCCATGACTGGATTTCCCTTTCAAAGCATGACAAAATTTTATTTGCAACTATTTTTATAAATGTAAAAAGTTTGTGCACATTTATTTTGCCATTACTTTTTTAAGTTCCATTACAAAATTATTTGTTAAAATACAATAATTTTATCAAAATCGATTTAATTGATATTGGTATTACCAATTAACAATAAAATTTAAAATATCTAGTGGTCCAAATACTTGTTTTTGTAAACAATGCAGGTGATCATTGGCAAATAACTATAGTTGCTTATGGATTATATTCTTGAAAAGGCTTATATTTAAACCTTTATTTGGAAGCCCTTTGAGCAAACTTTTTCTTTCAAAAGGCGCTATATCACTATAACCTTTATGTACATGTAAAATATGAACGTTGTAGCCCACCCGTTTGGGCAGAATCGGGTGGCCGATTTAAACTGACGAATTACACAGTAGCAGTAGTAGCTTAAAATCCTTAAAGTGATTTTGAGCATGTTTTTAGCCATTTTTCACCAAGAAGGAAATGCTCGTACCCCAACAAAATTTGGGATATATTGTCCCGGTTGTCACCTATCACAAAAAGTCTTGTGTATTACCAGTAATAACCACTTCCTTGATCTATTATTTGTAAATAATCCGGACGCCGAGGTTAGTGTCATAAACGTTAAACCAGCTGTTATTTCTGACTATTTTCCATTTTTGTGTATCTTGTTTTTTTCCACTTAATTAAGTTGAACGACAAACCATCAGGACATGAGACAATAACTGGAGGAAGGCTGACTTAAATAAACTTCGTGATAATCTAAAAGAGTGTGACTGGGATAGAATAGATCTATTGACAGATGTGAACGACAAGTGTGATTATTCTATAATCTTTTAAACACAACAATAGCCAAAACAGTGCCAGTGACTAAAGTCAACAACAATAAATATCCAGTTTGGTATGATAAACATGTTCTTGCGGCATTAAAACGTAAGAACAGAGCTCATCAAATGTCCAAAAAAACTGGGGTTTGGGTTGTGATAAAGTTGATCATCATTATCATAGAACGAACTTCAAACAACTAAAAAACATTTTAAATTTTTGTCAATACCTTCACAACATTGAAGCGAAAATTCCAGAAAACCCCAATATGTGGAGCTTTGTCAAGAGGGAAACTGATAAGGAGGGAACCTAATGAGTG
>JAMZAV010004083.1:0-56648 GCA_024449915.1 Sweltsa coloradensis
TAACTTTTTCTTTCATCAGCTGATTGTTAGACTTCATTTATGCCAAAAGATCCTTTTAACAACTATTTCCACGTTTTAACCCTTCATATAGTCATCATTTCCATTACCTCCATTTCCACTGTTGATAACAGGCACCCCGTCACTTGTTTCCATACTCACATCACTTGTTTCACTCGCATTTCCTTTTCTCGCTTTAGGCGGCATGCTACTGCATGGTCAGAGCAATACATTTACACTTGACCACATTTGATTTGGACCTACACCGGAAAGAAATGTGTATCAACCAGTTTTTATTCAACCCTTGATTTCTTTATTATGTCTACGGATATAGGCTACTGTGTTTCCATTCGCTCACCACATGGTTCATACATATATATATATGCTCTCCAGCATGTCTAGAACTGCTCCTTTACCAAAATGGGACGCAATTTCGAAACTCAAACAGAATCGATTTTCCATTAGGCACTGTGTAAACCATGTACACCTTTGAACTCTGTGAACCAGGCCTCATACCTCTATGGACTCTGTTTACAATATTGATCCATATAGTATTATTATTAATCTTTTCCTTATAACGTTATAAAATTCTTATTATGAACAATATGCGTGTCTTTACTAGATGGGTATACATTAGGTAAAGTGATGCATTGAATGTAGGTTCGCTTTGCAACATACTGTGATGATTAGTGTTGCTTCGTGCCCCCGGGGGGGGTGGGGTGGGGGTGGTTTGTCACGGGGATACAGGGGTTGGGGAAGTGGAGATCAAAGAGCCGTTGCCAGCAACGCTTGTGTAACCTAGCTCATCTGCTACTTTATACACAGGGATAGGTTTAAAACACCAAGAGCCAGTGGCGTAACTACGGGGGGCGACCGCCCTCCCAAATTTAGTCAGAGGGGGGGCAAGGGGGGCAATTTATTTTTGGCAAGGTTTTAGAAACTGACGATAAAACTGACAATCTTCACAATTTTATAAACTAGGAAGCTTCGCAAACGCTTTTTCAGGTGCGTTGTTGGATGAGCGTAATTTTTTAAATACGAAAAAAGCGTAAAATTGCGATTTTCACAAGAAATGAGTTTTCGATTACGCTCAAATTTCAAACGAATATATTAATTTATAAAATTTAGGTTCTGTAAAAAAATCATTACAATTGAATAAAGCATGTAGGTGTTATAAATCGAAGAATTTTAAAAAAATAAAAAAATCGTAAAATTACGATTTTCATGAGAAATAATTTTTCGGTTACGCTCAAATTTCACACGAATATATAAATTCATAAAATAAAGGTTCTGTGAAAAAATCATCACAATCGAATAAAGCATGTAGGTGTTCGAAGTCGAAGAAATGTTTTAAAAATCGAAAAAAATCGTAAAATTGCGATTTTCATGAGAAATAATTTTTCGATTGCGCTCAAAAACGTGGCAGTTCTAAGTTCAGAGATTTCGAAGGCCTCTACAAAATTTCATCGCACTATGAATATCGGTTTAGCCGGAATCGTGCTAACACACACACACAAAAAATACAAAAAAAGAAAAAAAAAACATTCCGGATTTTTTTCTCCAGTGTAGTGAAATGGAATCTTCGTTTCGCTCGCTACGCTCGCTACGTTCATCCAATTATCTATGAAATCACGCTAAAACCTAGTATAAAACAGAATTCGCAATGTTAAAAATAAAAATATATCTGGAGCTAAGCGCCCCAGACCCCAGTGGCGGTTTTTACGGTGTGAAAGGTGTGACAATTGCAAACCTGATCAGTAAAAAGATTGCCTTTCAAACCCAAATTTAATTAGTAGGGTATGAGTCAAACTTATTTTTAGAAAATGTATGAAGAGCCCACATCATGCGAGTCAATTATTCTCTACTTTAAAGTATCTTCTATGATGTATTTTTAAAACTCACACAAGTACTTTACCCAATGTGGGAGTTACAAGCACGCTTGTTACTTTGGGGAATTATCGGTAAAGTCTAAAAATAATGGTGAAACGATTTAACCACGATTGCTCTAAGTAACACGCAAGTGACAGTGCAGCCTCCATATAGCCGACATCTTTGGTGTATTCGGCACCACGAAAATAAAAACAAAATAGTAATTCCTAAATAAGAGAAAAATATGAAATTATTTTCATAACGATTTAAAATTGAGCAAAATCAAACTACCTTGAACAAAATGTTCCCGGAGGTTGTGCCCCCAAACTCCTATGATGAAGTCTACTTGTGAAAGCTTCCGACCTATCAATTGTTGACCAGCAGTGGTGTCATGCGAGTATACGGCGTAAACACAAAACGCAATATATTCCTTTCAGTGAACCAAAAACAAAATACAAATCAGGGTACGCTGTTTACGGTGCAGATTATTATTCTCTCGTAGAACAAATGAAGAAATCTAATGTCAAGTCAAAGCACAATTATCACATAATCTTATTTTGCAATTCCACCAATCATCAGTAACAAAATACAAACAATCGTAGCAAAAACACTAACAAAATTATTTAAAAAACATACCTAAAACTCGTTAAAATCCTTAAATCACATTCTTAGAATCGGAAAAATTTCCGGTGATGTGCGCCCCGGACCCGTACTAGCTAAAGGGCCTTCCCCCAGACCCATCATTGTATTACATCATGCTCTTTACTCACGAAAGAGCGTACGCCCATAAATACATTTATGATGACACCACTGCACACCTGAGTTGAAAAGCCGCCACCCCTAGACCCGCACTATAGTTGGGGGGGGGGGCAGACCCCCATTGTACCAGGACACATAGATAATGTTTGTGGTTATAAAAATATTTGCCTTCCCCCCCAAAAAAAAACAAAAATCAATTGGGCTAGTTACGCCACTACCAAGAGCGTTTTTGACGTTGCTTGACACATGGATTCTGAACGATATCACGCCGCTAAATGAGAGAATACCATGGAATATCATAATGTTTTCTCGGCGCCTCCCTTTATACTTGCATTCTCACGTGTACAATCACACTACCAGCTGGCAAATTCCCTAACTCCCACTCACGAATTTTATTTTTATACATTTGCTTCATGGAATAAATAGATAAACCTTCTTTGTGATTATTTCCCGTCATTGTAGTTAGACGACACAATGAGTACCGACCGGTACGGGTGGATTGTTCTAACAGATCTAAGAAGAAATTCATTTGTGCTGTAATAGAGCGCTCTGGCGGCGAACGCTGGAAACGCTCTAAAGAGGATAAAATCTACACATTATACATGACATGACACAGATGCAAGCAGCATCTAAATGGAATATAACCTTTGATATCATGTTTAACAGAAACATAATTCATTCCAAACAATGAAAACTTAATTAGTCCGGTGGGTTCAAGGAAATTAGTGCAAAAACTTTACTATTTGTGTTACAAGCAAGCCGTTTTGCACACGTGTTTTAACTGTCAATTAAAGCATTTTTTCCGCAGTTCATTATTTTTAGGTGATGTGGGGAGAGTGTGGAGGGTTTAATTATTAAATATGGGGGTTAACATAAAAAAAAAATGGTGGTCTATTTTTACGGTTGGGATGACATTTTCACATATTTTGGGGACGGTAAATTGAATAAGAAACGTTTCAAACGTAAGTACATCCATTTGGGCCCCATGGGCGCCATATTGGAAATTGTCCCCCAAGTACAACGTTGATACCCAAAGCATGTAAATATGGTATGCTTGGTATCAATTTCCACTAAATCGTACTTCCCGAACACGCCGGTAACACTAAAATTGGAATAGAACAATCATAACTATCAGAATCCCGCCATTTTGGTGCCCATGCACTTAACATCAGTCAAGCTAAACGGCAACATCATGATCAAGTTATATCTTCTGCAAATAACATATCGAAAGCTACTTGGCAGATTCTGATTATCAATGTTCAAACTAAGGCCCCTAGTCCCAAAAATCAACTCACGGTCAACCTGAGCGGAATTCCAAACTCTGACCCGAAAGTAATATCAAATCATCTCAACGAGTTCTTTATCAAGGCTGGTATATAAACAGCCAACCTCAGACACAAAGTACCTGGTGCCATCGAGGAAATTAACTCATTTTTTCTACATCCAACCACCCATCTCGAAGTAGCCGATATCATCAAATATTTAATTACAAACATTCAGCAGGCCTAGACAATGCTCCTGGATCTGTGCTTGGAAAAGTGGCAACATCATCTCTCACCCACTAGCTCACTAGCATTTATCATAAATTCCTCCTTTTGCACAGGAACCTTCCCCTCCAAACTCAAACTGGCCAAAGTTATACCCCTCTAACTTACAAGCAAAAACCGAGATTCTAGCACTTATAGACCAATCTCCTTAACCTCCTTATTCTCTAAAGTCTTTGATCATGTACACCCGTCTGTCATCCTTCCTCTCTAAACAAAATATTCTCGCAAGCAATCAACACGGTTTCCAGAAGGGCAAATCAACCATAACTGCCATCTTCTCATTCCTATCTGCACTATACAAGGCACTCGGATCATAATGACCTGGCTATTGGAATATTCTACGACTTGAGTAAGACGTTTGATAAAATTGATCATGGTATACTTCTCTCAAAACTGGAATCCCTAGGCACAAGAGGAATAGCCAGTAGATGGATTAGTATATCAGACCGTTTGCAGGTCGTGGAACTTATCAATATCGACGAAAATGGCACAATGACCAAATTCCACTAACATCCCTTAAGCCCTGTCTGTGTAGTTGACTAACAACTGTAATGTCGAGTTCATCAGGAGATGCTAGGGCTCTAAACGCATCTTCTACTGTCTTCTCGTTTCTCCACGCGTTCCTGGCTGTGCATGGATCGATGCTCTTTACTAACAAACCGAATTTTGCCACGTACTTCCTGATTCTAAACTTTAAAATAATAAAAAAACAGCATAGACCCTTGTTCGGGAGGCCCTGACGATGAACGTCTTGTCCTCGTGAGTCGCGAACCGCATTCTTGATACTGGTCGAAGAGTTAATGTACCATGCCATGTCAAGCCGCCTTGTTCCAAGATTCTCAGCTGTTTTTAGAAGATACGAGCTCAGTTGATGGCATAGTCAATGAATGTAAAAATACCAGCACGTGGCTTTTGATAATGGACTTTTGCTGTCCCATAAAAACCACACCGCATGTAGCTGAAAAAGCGAATTTTGAGCGAATTTTTTCAAGTATCTCAACTAAATGAGATTTTATACCAATACGCATTTCACCATTGAGACAAATAGGTGTAGGGCAAAGCTCATTTTCATATTCAAAGAACGTCCATTTGAATATTTATCACGTGTCATAATAATTATGAATAGTCTTGTGCTCAATTGTAGTTGCTCCCGCAACACTTTAATCTTCTTGCCTTGGATATGGCTCTTTTTAGACACAGCATAATGGTCTGACATCTTTGGATAGGATCGAAAAAGGATTTATACTTCTCCTGAAGCATTTCTTTGACAAAGTTCTTGAACATTACTTTGCCCTTTTCCTCAGATCCGTACATTGCGGCGACGCTTTCGTCCACCATGAATACGCGGGTGTCTAATTTGATAAGTTTTATACATTTGTGCAGAAATAGATTATCACATTGCAAGAAACTGTCCTTCAATGCAGCGCATTTTTCCATGAACTTAAGATGAAAGCTTGAATATTGTTTGTGGTGTGCGTAGCGTCAACATTAAAGACAGTGCCATCGTCAGTCTCATCTTCAAACTCAGAGAGCAGCATGATCACTGCAGGGCCACCTATAGTCCAGCGTCGTAGAGCTGCAGGATTTTGATTGAGTCCAATGTCACCACCCTTTTCCTTTTATTTCGGTGTTGTTTTGTTCGTTAGCTTGATGAGACCATGTAAGATTGTGAGACGCATCGGTGCTGTTGCCGGAAAATGATTTGTGTTGCACACTCAATTGCAAGAATTGCAAAGGAGATTGCAGTAATAAGATACTCGCGTCCAAATTTGATTATTGACTAGAGAGAAAAGTGAAACACATTTTCATACCCATACAATACTTTTTCATTTTCTGCTCGATGGATAATGGTTTTGGTATAATGGAGGAGGAGGATTGTATGGTATTGTATTGTATTTTATTGAATTGTTTTATTTAAGTTTAGAGCTATTTTGATTGGATACCGAATATTGAACAATTTTTTAATTACTAATAATTATTATACTCCAACAGTAGACATACAAACTTACTTGACGAGCTACAAGACACCTGCAATGATGATTAGAATAATTTTAATGAAGATGATTATTTAATGAATATAGTAGCAACGAGTATTAGTAACTAGCAAATGGTATTTGAGTGTGAAATGTCTGTGTATGTTGTTCACATTGTATAGACACATCACAAAATAAGCACACACTACCGAAAAATCATAGAAAATGGACGATTATCTTACCTCTTATACTTATTTCGGCAACCGGAAAATACTCGAAAATGAAAAATGCATATGGTGTCTATTCACCTCACGAATTGGATGCCTACCGTTACCCACAATAACCAAAATGGCGGCATTCTGAGAGTTTTGTTTGTTCTGTCACAATTTTACTGTTATCCCCGTGTTCAGGGATTACGATTTAGTGGAAATTGATACCAAACATGCCATATTTGCATGCTTTGGGTATCAACGTTGTATTTTGGGCAATTTCCATAACGGCGCCCATGGGGCTCAAAAGTTAACGAATTTGAAATGTTTTTCATTCAATTTGCCGTCCCCAAAATATGTGAAAATGTCATTCTAACCGTAAAAATAGACTAAAATAAACTAATCGGTTTATAATACCGTTATCAAATTTCACATTAACGTTAATAAAGAATAAATCTATGATATCCAGTACGAGTATTCCTAAATTAATTCTTTGATTTTGAATTAAAAATCAGTGAAATCACCGTAGTTGACTCCATTTTGGTCAACTTTGGGATTTATTCTAAGTGTACATATATTTTAAACACAAATTTGCATACTGTATATCAACGTTTAAATCAATTTAAACGCAAAGGTTAATTTGGATTTATCTTAACATAAACGGTAGGAATTTGCAGTTAAAAATCCATGTTTTGGATATTCCTTTTTTTCACGTTTTGGACTTATATCCCGCAATGGATCTTTCAGGCTTAATTTTTGCAACCTTAAGTGCGGATATCAATTAAAAAGTACTTTAACATTCATGCAAAATTTGGTTATGATATTACCAATCTTTTTGCATACATCATCAACACCTAAGTGCGCTCATTTGAGTTGGGCCAAGCTCAGCGCCTCCTCTTAAAAAGGACTTTCAACCGAAAAGGAGTTTCGCCAAAAATAAACATGTTAAAGATTTTGTAGTTGTTTTGTTAATTAAACAGAGCACACTTCCAAGACATCGTTGTCGAATTTAAGGTAAGACGAGTATGACGTCACGCTGGCATACGTCACTACCATCATTACCAATTTGGCGGACAACGTTGACATCGCGGCTACACTATCTTCGTTGGTAATTACACAAATAACATCAATAGTTGAAAGTTAGTAGTGCGCCAACTAAATATTAATCAAAAAACAATAATTACACTTAAAATAACAAGTTGAGAAAATGCAAGGTCACTTTGGCCCAAAATCAGAGGGCTGAGACCCGGAACAACACGCACGTAGAAAAAAAACAAAGATAAGCAAAAAGAACGCATGAGGCCAAAAGACGCAGTAGTATGAGAGCACACAGATGAGAGTAAAAAACACAAATGTACACAAAAAAAAACAAAAAAACAAAGACAACACGCAAGCACATGACTGGCCGGAACACAGCGACAGTCAGTGAGGAAAGCACGGAAACAGGAGTCAAGAGGCAATGAATGAGTTTTCAGTGTTAGCTGCACAAGTGGTATGCATCACCAATAGTATTGTGAGTGCACCTCGAACACGGTAAAGCGTAGGACAGCGCAGCTATTCCGGCCCAGCAAATGGTCGACTGGCGTGGACGGCAAAAGGGGGGTATAGGTGTTCTTGAAGCGGGGTCGAGGTCGAAAGGAGAGATAGAAGGTTGCGAAGCTCGTCGCGCCTACCTGCGTTAAACCCAGCGAGGACGTCGAGGCGAGTGCCGAGACCGCCGACGCCATCATTCTGCGTCTCCGGAGGAAGCCGTGCGATGCTCCGCTCCAGAGAATAGTACTGTAGGAGTCAACCTCCAATGAAGGGGGCTAACGCTGGGGCCGCGTACTCGAAGACAGGGCGGATGAACGTGCTATACGTGTGTCGTAATGTACGGAAACTGAGGCCAGACGCCCACGGATCATGAAGAGTAAGTTGAGACGCCACCAGTCAGCGTTGTGAAAATCCTTAACTATTTTAAAACGCCGGTGAAGAGGTGGAGGTGGGATTACGTCCGAGGAAACGGCAATTGGCAGGTGATCACTTCCGATCGACAGACCGATTATTACGTCACCAAGCCAACCAGACAGACGATCACTCACGAGTGTGGGCCGGTATCGAAGAGCCCAAAGAGCCAATGTTTGTTGGGAACGCATTGCAATAACGATACGTTGAGAGGTCAACGAGGAGATCAGCCAGAGTTGAACCACTGACATTGACAACCAAACGTCACGTGACGAGCATTGAAGTCATCCATGAGGATGAAGTTCAGAAACGAAGTCCCGTATTCAAAGAAGACGATGTGTGTGGCGAGCGAAACAGTGGGCGGGAAATAGGCAAGGGCGACCAAAATCGGACCAAGCGGGCTACGATTAGAGCATAGGATAGGGTCGAGTTGACGGAATTGCAGTGGGGGAGTGATTTGATGAGCAGGTAGCTCGGGATGAAGGAATAATGCCACTCCCCCCCCCCCCCACCTCCCCCGAGGCTGTTGTCCGAGGAGGCAGACGCGTACCCGATGGAATTACGTGAATCCTGGAAGACAGAGAGCATGGCGGTAAGAGGAGGACCATGTTTCCGCGACCCCGAGAATGTGGAGACGCTCAGACGTGCACAGGTTATGTAAAGAGGTTTCTTGCGAGAGAAACCCCGACAGTTGGCGAAGCCGATGTTAAGCGATATCCCCTAGGATTGGGTGGTACTCGGTTCCACGTCCTCACTCCACGCGTGGGACTTTTGACCACGGTTGGAGAAAGCCTTGCGGAATGACTGGAAGAGCCCGCGCGACGCTGCGTAGATAGCTCCACACTGGGTGCGAAGACGTCAACAACAGGTAGAGTCTAGGGTTTATAGATGGAGCGCGAGCGCTGGGCAGCTCCCTGTACTTTTGACTTGCGGGTACCAACCTTCTTGGGCACTTGAACGACGTTTTCGGTTATCTTTTGGCACCCCAGTAATAGCGGAGACCTCCATGGAAGCAACGGTAAGAGGATCGACCCGTTGAGCAGGCTCACTAAGCACTTCCTCGGTCATCCCTGAATCCGACATTGAGACTAGGACGTATGTGCAGAGTGGTCGGGGTCGGCGAGGTCGCGACAACGAGGGAAGAAACGTCTGACACGGCGCCAACGGGGAGGGCGGAGGCCTGTCCTTGAGACGAGGCAGGCGCGTCCGACGAAGGCCGAGACAGATTCGCCCACGTGTTTTTAGTACGTTCAATCAAGGGCAGCTGCATTGGACGCCTAGAATTGCACTCTGCCGGAAGTGGTCGCCAGCATTACATATAGAGCAGGTATTTGGCTGACCCTCGTACGTCACCAGCGCAAGTGTGCCTCCGACTGTGACGTAAGAAAGGATGTGCTTCGTGAGGTCCATCCTCACCGTGTGAACCCCGTTCTTCACCTGGTATCTGTACAAGGTGGACCTCACCTCGTCCACGATGTCGCGCACCAGCCCGTAAGGACGATGGTAATAGCGAAGACGATCGTTAGAGAGATCGAGCTGCATGCTGAATATACGAATCTGCCTGTAGTCCAGGTCAGCGTGTTGCTAATAGAACCATCAGCGTGAAGGAACGGCACAGAACTCCTGAGATTAGTAAGGAACTCCTCACACAGAAGATCTCCGATAAATAAGTTTGATGAAGACTGCCTGCTTGGCTCCATCTAATTGTATCGCAGCAGCGGAGGACTGATTGAGGCGCAATGTGGCGAAAATCCACTTGTTGACTTCGGCGACGGACAGTTTTGAGAACGCACGGTCAAATATGAGTTTTAGAGTGTTAACACGAGAAGCAACGGACGCAACAGCAGAAACGGGTCGTGGGATCGAGAATACACACAAAGACAAAGGCAGAGGAAAGAAAAACTAAACAGAACAACGCACTACTGATACATATGGCTTACTATAGCGCGAGAGCGAGGGTAGATACCGTGCACCTCGACTGAAGTCGAGGGTGTGACTGCGAGCAGACCTGTGTTTAAAAGGCCCCTTATATAGTTATTAGTTAATTTGTTCCAGCCCAGAGCACATTTTAGTTCTATGAATGAACGTTGCTGTTAATGATTTGAGCATTGGTTATTATGTAAATTCGTTTCCTCCTTCACTTCTTTTTGGCCAGTCGCTTTTATTTGTCGGTCGCACCTTAAGTCTGGTGGGTCTTATTGGGCTGTCGCTCTTTTTGACCGATTGTCCTTTTTCAACATTCGCTCTTATTGGCATGTCGCTCTTTTTGACCATTAACGCATTTTAATACTCGTACCTGATTCTCCATAACATTAATTGTGATCCATGCGTGACATTAATCGTTAGTCTGTCTAATTTGCTGATAACAGAGCAACTACGATACATGTGACGAAAGCCATTTCTAGCTTCTTTAGCCTTAAAAATTATGTCCACGCGCATATCTATATTTGAAACCTGTTTAGATAATTTAAACTTATAAATGCTTTATTCAGTGCAGTAGGACTACCGATATTATTAGCTACGAAGCACTTCTACTCATTATTCAATCAATCAAAGTAAATATAATGATTACGTGTTGATTAAACAAGCACTTTCTTTGAGACTTTCCTGTCGCGGACTCTTTGTGGGGGGCGGGCGTTGTTCGTCATATTTAAGTGCTTATGATTGCGAATAATCGTAAACATTTTCTTGTGTACCTATACTAAACAGACAGGAGGAGATACAATTGAGGCCTCTCAAATCTCAACTCAAATCCTAATGGACATGCTCTTGAAATAAGTGCATTATGAATAAACACATAGTCAATCTGGTATATCCCTTCAGTCACATTTTAAATAAATATACAATATACATACGCGCACATAGATACTTAATTGATAGTGAACGACAAATTTGTTATTGGATATTGTAAGTCGTGGGAGGGAACTATTTATATATTTTATGAACCCAAATACATTTTTTGCTCAAGTAACAATAATTATTCAAGTGGAGATTTGTTTTCATAAATACATACAAGGTTATGGTTTTGTGCATGCCCTGTATTTTAGTTTGCACTTCCCTTATTTTTCATGGGAGATAACCTAGGAGATAACACATTTTCTAAGTATCATTCATTACTATAGCTGCTCCATCGGAAGTTTGCAGATGGTGACGTTACCGGCGGGCTAGTTCTAACCAATCAGCGGTCCCTAATTTAAAATACTGATCGCTCATTGGCCCGTCAATGCCGCTACATCCACACTCTTCCAATGAAACAGCTATAGCACCGAGTCACGGAAAATAATGGAATGAAAATAAACTTGATTTACATAAACTACTTTGTTGTAATTTGAAATCTCGATGTGACAACTGGCGACGGTTACAAGGCCACAAAAACACTACATGTTTCGGAACGAAGTGAGTGTCACTGGTGTCCGCTTGACACTCCGCAAGAGGGAAGCGACATCGACTACTCACGGGTCTAGGTCGTAGCCATGTTTATTATTTTAGCTCCAGTGCATGCAACATAAGGTATGTTCGTTTGTTCTACTCTAGGGTAAGTCAGAGTTACTACGATCAGGTTTGGGTCAGAGTAAGTATGCCATTTTCTTACTCGGAGGATCAGCGGTTCTCAACCTTTTTTTTCCGCTGCGACACACATGACTGAGTACGTTCCCGTACGCGACACACCTACGTGGGTGTACCCACATTTCATCGAAATAATAATTTAACCAGCTTAAATAAACCTTACTTTATTGTTTCATTTTGCAAGTTTCAACACATCAACGTAACTTACCAATGTTACTAATGTGCAAATGTCACGTGCTTTGAGATACCTGGGACTGATGTAATTCACACAGTTTCTCAATACGAGGGCGAGTGGTATACAAACTAACGCACATCTCACTATACACATCAAGAAGTGACAAGTCTCGATCTGTTCTTTGACTTGATTGCTTTTAAAGTTAAGAATGCTGCCTCACACAGGTATGAAGTGGAGAAGGGAAGTAAAACACACTGGGCCTTGTTAACAATTATTATTGCAAGGTACCGGTACCCATCTTGAAGAGATTCAAAATGAATCAAGAGAGATGTCTTGAAATCTTGATTTAAGAGTTGTATCTGGTAAATTCAATCAACTATTCTTTTTCTGGATACACGTTAGGTCTGACTTGTCGTTTATGTGCTCACCAGAAACTGCAAAAGGAGAGATAATCCATTCAATTCATTTTTAAATGGATGGAAAGTATTTCTTCAAACCCTCCTGAAGACAGATCATGTGTTGAAATATTATATTTCTTGATCTGATCATTAGGTTTTATATCAATCTAATACTTGATGTATTCATTGTAGATGGAAAAATTGACATCGCCTTTCTTTATTGCTGATGTCCACAACACTAGTTTGTTCGAAAAGCAACACCGGTAAGGTTGCACCAAAAATGCGTAGCGATATTTACGTTTTCACACACGCGCGCGACCCGGCACCTCCACCATTTCTACGAATTGGGACGAATTTGCTGTAGGCTACCCGGCACCTATACCAAAATCATGTTTTTAAATACACAATTTTGAGTACCACTCGACTCGAAATTTCCTAGACTTTGGCGGTATATAGCGGTCATGTAAGTGGTGTACATGAATAGACTTCAATATAACAATAAATAAACACAACACTTGTGACACACCTCACAATTTGATCGCGACACAGTGGTTGAGAACCGCTGCTCTAGATGATGAAAAAAGAACGCCAAATTAACACCTAATGGACACTACAGCTTCGCTGATTTAATTAAAATTAGGTTATGTTGGGCCCCAGGGCCTAGGCCTCTTATTTATTTTGGGTTTATCAGGCTTACTAAAAGGTTTGATTAGCCCTACCTTTTTAAATTTAAGTTTATAGATAATATTATATAATTAATACAGTTTGAAACAATGAACTGCATGGCAAATTTAATGACGACCTAGACCAGCTAAGGCCTACATACCTACCTCCCTAGACATATGTGACATCTTTTGAGAGGTACTAGTAGGCCCTAGTCTTTATTTACCAAGCATTTCACGAATTAAACAAACATGGGATGGGAACACTTATTATTTCTAATATAAACGTTGCATTACTTTCTGAGTTGTTGACTTCCCACTCGTTTGAAATATTTTGGCCTGCTCTACCTACTCTACTCTCCCTGCTTGATCTCCGGACCACGAGCAGAAAAAAACTAGTTCTGACGACTAAGTAGTAAATTACTCTTGGCAAATGAACACACACCAACTCATGATCAAGAGTATAGTTATTTGCAAAAGAACACGCAAATTATACACTGAGCAGCAACAGTACGATAAACTAACAGAACCACACAATACGCATGCACGCTTGTGGTAAATACACTACAGAAATGATGGGGGTTCCAAGTAAGTACCTAGATAACAACATAATATATATCAAGCCCAAGGGATAAACCAAGACTGTTATCGATCTTATCTTAAAAATCACGATCACAATAAACACCTGCATTGCCTTCTAGGACATCACTTTATGTCCTATAATAAATAATTTTAAATCTAAAAAAATTGTATAATATTCCAATAACAGTTATAGTTGAAAATATTGTTCAAATGTTATACTAAGAAACTATTTTATAAGTTAAAACGTGCACAATACATTCCACCTGGTTCCTTAGACTGGCAAAGAATATAATTTCTTGCCTATTCTGTTTACTACTCCGAGCAATGTGCCCTCTATAGTTTTATCTGATGAGAATTTACAAGAGAATACGTATTTTAAACGTGACGTGATTATTAAGTCTAGATGTTGCAATGATGTACCAGCACCAAAGCATCTTCAGACCAAGGATTGATTGATATAACATTTGTTGTTTATGTGACAAGCGTAAAATAATTACTCTAGTCAGATTTGTTAAATTGTGATGGTCGAGCCATCTGGTTATTTAAACAAATAAATATTTTAAAAATGTTTATATTGAATGGTTAAATGAAGTTTCAGGCAAACTGCCCGTTAAAAAAATAAAATTGGTTGCAAAAGGCACTGGAGCATGTGTACCACTGGTTGTGGAATGTCGTTGAGACTCCATGGTAGTCAGCCAGGCACTATTTAATTTGGTTTAAACTTTAAAGCCTGCATCTTAGGTAAAAAACACAAAAATATGTATACTTATTTAAATGCCAAGTTTTCAGTCAAAAATTAAGATAAGAATGAAAATTAAGGCAATGACCATCATTCCGCAAGAAGTAGCAAAGCGTGCCATGATCGTTTGTGCATATCTTGGATGGAGTCAATGTCTGGAACATTAATATTAAACCCCTATAGTAGGCTAGATTAGCAGTGTCCAATACTTCCGCACAGGCGCGAGCGTAACAAATTGAAGCGTCGAAAATCCAGTTCAAGATGGCGATTTTGCGTTTTAATTTATGCTTTTTCAAAGCAATGTATTTTACTGGATTGTGTGATATGGTTTTAGCTTGTGCAGCATGATATTGAATAAACAGAAACAATAAGAAGTTATTGCATAAGGGAGTTTAGTAATCATTTGATGTCAAAATCTTGTATGCTCAGCTGTCAAACTGGCGGCCATCTTTAAAAAATATTCGGTCTTCAAATCGCTCCCATTTGATTAACATGTAAACTGTCATTTCAAGATGGCTTCCAATTGTAACGGAAGTGGACCACCGACTGCTTATCTAGCCTAACAGTAGTTAAATATCAATGGTCTGGAACTAGAGCCTGGATGAGGGGGTTGGTGCTCCCCTCGGCTAATATATGCTCGTATCGAGGACATGTTTTAGAATTGAATTGAATGTCTACGTTCCTTACGAACCAAGGCGAGCGAGGAGCTATACGAAGAGCCCGGTTTTGAACTTTCTATAAGGTGTCCAGGTGAGTTCTGGCAGCGGTTGTCCACACCGGAGCCACATAAACAAGAATCGGTCGAATTAGAGATTTATATATGAGTACGGCATTGGAAATGCTCATATTACTCGATTTCGTCATTATATAGGATAGGGCCTACAGCATGGAAAGTCCTGATGAGGCTTTCTGGGCTGTGTTGACTTAATGTGTTTGGCTCAGGCCAGACCAAAGTCAAATATTACACCGAGATACTGTACTGAATTATTTTCTGGGATATCTTCGTCAAATACTTACTTACATTGAATACTATCTAAGAAGTAATTATACTAAGATTCAATGACTGCCATCTTTACCTAAACTTTGCGCCTATACGCAAGCCTTGCTCATGTGGGTATTCACCATTGTATGTTTAACCCTTTATGCTGCAAAAGAGGACCCAAAATTTTGCTTTCAGTTTCACAATATGAAATTTGTGACTTTTTAAAAGAATTTTAGACTTTTTCCTTGATCTTTTAGGAATAAAATGCTGATTTTGGGATTCCAAATTGACATCAAAGTTTTAAAAAAATAATACAAAATTGTTTTTTTTTACAATTTTTTATTTTTCCCATTTTTTACATGTTCAAATTAAATCTTCTTCAGGCAAACAAAATATCCGGGACATCCCAAATTTGTGTTTTTGATTGTTTTTATACACAATTGAATTTTTGAACCATTCCAAAAATCCTTCTAGCCATCAGAATTTAATACGGAAAAATTTTACTACTTACAAATAAATCAATGCAGCTTTTTACCCGGGTTAAAAGTTTGAAAAACTGGCAGATTAAATTGTGTAGATTTTGAAAAGTGGTGGGAAATAATTATCCCACTGCCCTATAAAGGGTCAAGGTTTTCTATGTAATGTATTATGAAGTAGCTAAAATCTAAAAATCTGAGCTGTCGCTGTCGATCGATTGTCGTACGAGTTAGTAAAAGATCTGCGGGACAAACAACAGTGTTATTTTTTTCACTCGCCTCACTGCCTACTTGTGTTTGTGTTGATGCATTTGAATTTGTTACCATTACCAAGAAGCAGCGCAACCTAGGCCTACAACAAATTAATTGGAAATGATACAGAAGTTGATTTCAATGTTAATTTGTCTTCAAATATGATGTTTACACTATCTTCTACATTCATTATACCTTAGTCATTGTATACCATCTCTCACTTGGTTCGTTCGTTCGCTTACGCAGTGTGAAAGTGTATACGCTTCCTAGTGTATCACTCTAGCACACACCAGCGCAACTAGCCTGTGTAAAGTACGTACACATGCATTTTAAGTTTTTACACCTTGTCTGCGAATTAACAAACCAATTGGCATTTGTCCTGTATGAAAGTTTTTGTTTTAATATAGTATTACATGTGTTACACTTCATTTCGTTTCATGGTTTGTTTTAATATGTTGCATTTATCTAACAAATGATTCCATTTTTGTGTCACATATTGTAAGAACAAGCAACCGGTAACATTTCAATTCGCTCTCTCGACAAAAACAACATTAACAAGTTCCAATCCCATCTGCAGTCAAACCAAATAAAATAATTTGCCAAATATCCTTACTTTAGAAAAGATACAAGAATAAATACCAGAATTAATGAAGGAATTGTATGGATTTGTATTAAATAGTTTTGTCCGTAGATTTCATGTGCGACATGTGACACAATATCCTAAATACATACATCTTCTGTTTTCAGAAATCTTTCCCATGTGGAATGGAGCCAAGAGATGGAAGAACACTTTTGCGTACAATGTCTTTCATCTCCTCAAGAGCAAAAGCAATTCGTCAACGCTTCGTGCCCACTCAGAGATCCCTATCAGACACATGGCAGGACAATCCATCCGAACCATACCTGCAGCATGACCCTCACATTATGTCTCCAGAACTGGGAGGTTCCATGCTCTCTCTCCTTGGTGAGCCCCAGATCCCATGGCAACACCCAGGTCTCGAGCATGGTCCCTCGACATTCAGAGCACAACGCTCTCGCTCACTTGACTCTCTTGGATCCTTGCGCCAAGAATTGAGTCCTTCACCCTCATTGTCATTCCAATGTCAAACCTCACTCGCATCATCACCGCCAAGGTACCAGTTTCCACCCGCTCTTTGTATTCCTATAACTCAATCAAAGATCCATGTATCTTCCAACACATATCTCCCTACCATGACTATTCCTGGATCATCTGCGTCTCTTACTACTTGTCTTATAAACAGTCCTATACCAAACCTGCCAGAACCTCAACATGTGCCAATCAGGCTATCTGCAACTGCTCCTACAACTCCTATCAAAGTACCTTCGTCAATGACGCCCATATTTTTGGACCCCTTTTCGTCATTTATGCCCAGATTTTCCGATATGTGTCCCCAAGAGAATACAAGTCTAACTAGTGTTGTGTCTCCAAAACGCTCCAGACCATCGAGTACAATGTCTGTACCGTCCTCACCAATAAACTCAAACTATGGTATACCAAGAATTCCTGGCCCTCCACCATCTCCAAAGGCGTCACGCCCCTCTACACCCAAAAATATAGAAATTCTGACGGCTTCAATTTTTTACCCACACTCTCCTAAACCATCCCTACCGTCAACTCCAAAACAGTCAGAAATGTACCTACTGAACTCACCTTTGATTCCAAAAATACCTGGGCCGCCGTCATCCCCTAAACATAACAGGGTATTCGCTTCAAAACAAGTTGACAGGCTGGTTGACATAGATACGAACGATTTTCTGGAACCATCGCCTTTACAACCAATGGCTCCAAAACCATTTGAACATTCTTCAACCATCAGTGCGATTTACATGGATCTTCATTACCCTCCACCCGAGGAGTTTCAGAATACTAGCGAAGATGATCGTAAATATCGACCTCCAAACTCACCCCTTATAAGAAAGGAGGCGCTTTTTACTCCTTCTACATCCAAATCCAAGGGAACAGTTGCACCTGCTCCAATTAAATCCTGCCAGGTTGAGTCATTTGATTACGAAGAAAACCGGGATAAAGTGACTGAAAGATCGTTCCTGACTCGACCAAGCTTGTTCGATCCCAGAGCACGACCAAAGCTTAAGCATCAATGGTCAGTCGATGATAGCAGAACGAAGGAGATTGGCCTAATCAGCTGTTTCCGCCACCTTAGTGACTCATCTGGGTCTATCGGTCCACCTTCTTCAAACGAGCCGCTCAAACCAGCCGAGAAGCGCCGTCTCTTCTTTATGAGGAAGCAAACCAACTCGGCACCCGACTCATTCGATGGCCCCTCGCACGGTGGGTCAAGAGATCAAGCTCACACCCACAAGGAACATCATTCAGTCAGCTTCTGTTTAGGCAGCGTGCGCAAGTGCCGAGGGTCTGACAGTTCCATTCTCCAACCTAACCTGCCAGAAATCAGTGAGTACTTTATTATATTATTGTTCACAAAATAAACATATTAGACATGTAGAATAAAATAGTCTAGCGCAGTAAACTCCATATGGAAGGTAACAGTTATATAGTACGGACATGATTTACTTGACCGCCCCTATGGCACCAGCGCACTCTTATGAATTGTTGTACTATTAAGTGGCCACTTCTAGTTCTATGACCATGTCTTCTAAGGCCCTGTAACAAAGGGTTGCGTTACATGTTGCGAATATACAAGTCTGATATGGTCCTTTCTTCTAACGCCCGCACCACTCTTGTGTCGTCTTCTGACCATCCAGAAAAGATTTCTTAGTTCTTTAGTGCTGGTTAGTGCTCGAAATTGGAAGATAGTACCGGTACTAGGAAACCACATTTTGAAATGAGGTATTTCGAATATCTCTTACCCCATACATAGTATCTGCTATGTGCAAGGTTGTTTTCTATAATTCGGGTGCTATAGTGCTTCCATAGGAAAAAAAGTTTCAAAGCATTTATTTTGGGATGGCCAATTTATTCAAAGTTACCTAACCACTTTGTGAATAAAGATTATCTTGAATGTAGTCTTTCACCCATCATTAAGATTTTACTTAGGTGCTATCACAGTAGAAGATGATTGTCACAAACGCACTTAAAATATTATTTCCGCTAAACATTTTTCAAAATACGATATGGAGACGGGTATTAAAACACGCGTCTTGACTCCAAGAACAAGAGTAGCAACGTTTCCGCCGCGGCATTTTATGCGTGTGGCGATGGGTGAGGTCAAAGATCACGCGTTTAGAAAATTTTCTATTTTGACATCTCTACAACTGTTCAACTGATTTACAATGAGGATAAGTATTAAAATATACTTCTTTACTTCAGGAACAAAAATAGTGACGTTTACGTTTATACTCATATTCATTTGATTTGAGCTGTAGATGAGTATAAAACGACACGTCTTGACTCCATGAATAAGAATAGTGGCGTTTTCGCCGCGGCATTTAATGCGGTTTGCGGTAGGTGATGTCAAAGTTCACGCGTGGAGCTATTTACTATTTTGAAACTATCTCTTCTACTATTCATATGATTTATACATCATTTTGCATAACATTTCGGTTTTGTCTTTTAATGCAAGGAGTCAGTTGAATACAAAGAGACGGGCTGGTATTGAAGCATAGATTACATCGCATGACGCTGACTTTGTCTGCGTCAGTGATTAGTGAAACATGGTTTAACGATTCTGTTGGTACCTTGAAGTAATTGGGGAACAATACACTATATTTAGAAGGGACATGATTGGGAATACCGGTGGAGGGGTTTTAACAACATTTAAACCTGAATTTCAACCCATGATGAGAAAGGATCTTGAAACTAGTGCGGAGATAGTTTGGGACGAAATTATAATAAGGGAAGAAGATTATTTGTGGATTTGCATACTGGTCTCCTGGTTCAACTGTGATAACACAGTTTTAATGATGTCATTAAATAAGGTACAACCGTCACTTAAAGACAGTTATGCAATTATTTTGCTTAATTATTTAACTGAGACATTTCGTGGACTGGTGATGGCCCAGCAATGCCAAACAATCAGTTGCTTGATGCTTAATGCTTAATGCATTCGAAGATCTATTTTTAAATCAATTTGTGACTAAAAAGTGCAGATCTATCTTGCGTCTTGTTTTTTTCAATAATGCCAACATAATGTCATCCGTCACTGTGATTCCTGGAGTAAGTGATCACCTTGAAAATGGGTAGGCCAAAAATTAAGCACATTGATAAAACTGTGTTTAATTGTGCACACGCAGACTGCCACAACCTGTGTCAAAATCTTATTTTGGAACTACCTACAGAGGTCAATAATAACAATGTAGATTAATTTTGGACAGAGTGGAGTAAAGTTTTTTGGTTGAATGTTCACAAAGCCATTTCTAGCATAAGTGAAGGGAAAAACAACGTTCTCCATGGATTACCAGTGCCATTGTTAAATCAATCAGGAAACTGGATTCCTATAGGAAGTGGAAGTAAACACAGTCTGATGTAATACATACTTAGACGCGTAGGAGAGATAAGGCCCACAATTGCGACTTAGCTTAGGGGCGAGTAGAGACCACTTATGCGCTAGGTAGTTGAGCAATGGCGAGAGAGTAGTGGACTGTATTTTGGTGGAGAATCGAGGGAAACGTGAAATTCTGAAAAGCTATGGAAACCGAGCTGTAAAATAAACTGAAATCACTTACCGACCTTGCCTTGCTGTGTTGGATGTGCGACGTATCAGGGCGGCTCGTGTGTAGAGTGAGCTCAGCCGGGCGTCAGGCGTCAAGGGCGTCGGCGTCGAGGGCGTCGGCGTCAAGGGCGTTCAATAATGTTGAAAATATATACACTAAAATAGTTGTGCTACTACTAAAGAACTATTACCAGGTACACTGTAGACGTGTACACTGGCGAGGAGAGTGCGTACAACACACGCATTCTCTACGAGGAAGAGTCTGAGAGCTGACTAATTTGCGAGTGCCAGCTTGGTGCTGACAGTACAGTTGACGGTCAGTGACACAGAATACGTCACAGCCGGTAGGAAAAAGAGAGAAATGAAAGGAGGCCAAAATCAGGATAATGGCGTAAACACATACTAAATACATTGAAGCTAGCAAATTTATTAAACGTACTTTTTGTCACGCTCACAGAGATTATATTTGGAAATTAGGAGCAGAAAGAAACATTAAGGCAATTTGGAAGTAGATTCATAGTAAGAATGGATGTGCATCCCCTTTTCACGTTGTGTCAATTGGAATAACTTTAAACTAATCTTGCGATATTGCAAATGCTTTTAATAACAAATTTAAAGACAACTTCTGCCAATTGGTACGTGACACAAGATTTGCTATGTCATCCTCAATTAGGAGCTGGCTTCTTATCCTTTGCTGAATCTGAAGGTATCTGAAGAAGACGTTTATCCATGTTTATGCAACCTTTGGCCTGGGGCAGCATCCGGACCTGATGGTATTTCATGTAAGATCATACAACAATGTGCATCATTTATATCACTATCGACCACAAGCATTTTAACTTATCATTATCGACTGGCACTGTTCCCAAGTCATGGAAGACGGCAAATGTAGTGTCTGTTTACAAATCTGGCGACAAAGATATCATTGCCAACTACAGACCAATAGCATTGACTTCAGTGTTATGTAAGGTACTTGAGAAACTGGTAAGTAGATCTATTCTAACACACTTTGATGACAATGAGATACTAAATACAAACCAACACACCCCGTGATGGTTTGTATTTTGTATTTTTTTGCCAAAACGGTCCTGTGTTTCTATGCTTTCAAAAGTAATTGAGTGTATGAATATGTATGAATAATGTAGGAAAACGGTTGCCGTATACATATGCAGTGTATATTAACTTTAAATACACATTTTAAAGAGCATTTCTCTAAGATCAACAAATACGCTAGCTGCATGTGTAGCACACATGAAACTATTATTGTATTTTTAAAAGTTGAAGGGCTTCTTGTCTATTGACGTAACTGCGATTAAAGTCGATAATCTCTAGTGAAAACATTCTGTCATATAGAAAAAATAGTGTTACCCACTTCTTATTGGTCACATTGCCAGTCTAAACGACATGTAGTGTTCAAGTACTGTTTTTCTTAATTACCGGCTGCTCCAGTTGATGCTTCCATATAAACTTAAGGACTGTTGTGGAGTATATAGTCTCTGTCTGTCAAGAGGGAAGTCAATAACGTTCATCTTCTTCTTCCTTTATAAAGGTTGGCAACACTGCTAAGAAGTAGTGACGTTTCCCGTCCAATGTCTGTATTATCATGTAGCTTAGAAATTAAAGAAAACTGATTCAAGTAATATCTTCGAAGCTAATCAGTGTGAATCCAACAACAAACAACCCAATTCCAGTACTATTGCAACAGGTAATGGAACCTAGAGTTTCCAAGTGGGTAACTAATGAATTTGAGGTTTTTTGTTTTGTTTGTCTGAATTGTGTTCGATGCGGTGGTCAACCCTAACCCCGAATATTGAACCGCATAGTGAATCGCAAGTCTTCTTGAATAACTTCATTGCTTTAAACGGATTAAGCCTTAACAATTATGGCTAATACTATTCTGAATGTAGAACCGAAGTTAGATGGACTAAGCAATTATACCACATGGAAGCTAATCATGAAAATGACTCTAAAGGGCATGGATCTGTGGGATTGTGTCGAGAGAGAAACGGGCGTGCAATGTACCCGAATCCCATTGGTCGCAAAGAAAGATCAGAGAGCATTGGCAACCATCTGTTTGAACATCAAGGTGCATTGCTATATGCATATCCAGTCTGTGGAAAATGCAGAGAGAGCGTGGAATAGCCTAGTAAATACATTTGAAGATTGTGGTCCTCAAAGACGAGTTGGACTCATGAGAAAACTAATGAGAATCAACTATGATAATTACCAAGGAAAGCAAGAGTATATAGCAGACATAATGGACATTGCTCAAAAGCTTTGTGATATTGGAAAGCCGTGAGATGATGATCTGTTAGCCACGATAATGCTTAGAGGACTTCCGCCTGGATTTTAATCTTTTACGTTGGGACTAAAAGGTAGTGGTAGAAACTTGTCCAGTGATTGGTTGAAGAATAAATTACTTCAGTATGCCATGAGCTGGATCAAGTGGATCGCAAACGGAAGCAGCAGCGTTTGCAACTCGCAAGAGAGGTGGCGTTGCCGGTTCGTTCAAGGAGAGAAGATGTTATCATTGTAATGATCCTGGTCACCTGAAGCCTCAATGTCCACACCTGAAGAAGAAGCCACAGGAGTCTACATACCAGAAGAAGAAGACACAAGAGTCTACTTCGCAGAGACAGCAAACGTCGAAGCAATGGGAGACAGGTAACAAGACACAACAGCCCTATTCCAATAAGAAATGAACATTTCTTACTGCGCTACACACTTAGTCTACAGGAAGTCATGAAGATTGGTTTATAGAGTCTGGTGCTAATGGTCATATGTCCAAGCGAAATGACTGGATGTTGAATTACAGTGAAACAGATGATAACGTAACAGTAACTAATAGGGACACAATTAAAGCTGCTGGTGTTGGTGATGTTAGTATCAAACTCAAATCATCTGGTGAACTTAAAGTTATAAACGAAGAGTCATGAGTTCCTGATTTAAGTGATAATTTATTATCTGTTAGTGCCATTTGCACTCATGGAATGGTTGCCTTATTTTCCGATACAGGTTATAAAATGTTTTGGAAGGAGGGCTTTGAGTATGATGGTAAAGTATTAGCAACCGCCACTTATCATGATGGTTTGTATAAGTTGGATCTCTCAATTGATGTGGTTAATGATCCAAAGTTGATGAACAACAGGTTAGTGTGCCAGAAATTACTCAACAATTTTTCTGTAAATCACAACAGAATTGATTTGCATGAATTATCTAAATCTAAATGGTAGAAGTATGAACTTGCTGAAAAATGGTATGGTAGTTGGCATAAAATACTCTAATGATACCTGGATAAGCCTTGTTTGCCATTTAAGAAATCAGGAGCACGAAAAGCTCAAGAAAAACTAGAGCTTATTCATGCTGATTTGTGTGGCCCAATGAGTGAGCCAGCATGGGATGGTTCAAAGTGTTTTTTTTGTGCTGGTGGATGATTTCACAAGAAAAATATTTGTATATTTATTACTATCAAAAGATGAAACCAAGGCCAAATTCGCTGAATTTAAGGTAATGGTTGAAAATGAAACTAAATACAAAATTCAGACTTTTAGAACTGACGGGGAGACGGAATTTCTCAATCAAGAAATGCGTAGTTTACTGACCGATGTTGGGATTAAGCATCAATAGTCGACAGCAGAATGGAGTTGCAGAGAGAACCAATAGAACTCTAGTAGAAATAGGGAGGACTCTTTTGCAAGACTCTGGTTTAGGTGCTAAATATTGGGTAGAAGTCACAAGGACTGCGGTTTACCTTAAAAATAGATCCCTTAGTAAAGCAGTCATAGGGATGACACCTGAGGAGGCCTGGACAGGTGAGAATACCGATCTCAGTCATTTGAGAAATCTTGGGTGTTATGGTTCCTAAGAAATTCAGGAAAAGTGGGATTCTAATAGTAAAGAGTGTGTTTGTAGGGTACTGGTACTGCACTGAAATAAAAGGTTATCGATGTGTTGATTCTTAAAATCCCAGAAGTGTTTTTAGGGCTAGAGAATTTATATTCCTTGAAGAGACTCAGGAAGTTGCTATTAAGTCGGAAATCCCTAATAGTGAGGTCGAGGCAAGTGTAGGCCTCTTAATGGGTAGTGAGCTAGTTCAGGATAATGAGGTAATGCCAGTATCTAGTGAGGGATCAGGTAATAATGAAATCGGTCAAAGTGAATCCTCTGAGCTGAAAACCGACTCGGAAAGCGGGAAGTCTCATAGCGTAGATTTAGATGTAAGCCTTGAGAAAAATGAGTTAAATATGGGAGCTAGACGAGAAAGGGTTCGTAAATCTACACAGTTCCCAAATTTCGTTGTGTATAATGTTTTTGAGTCGCAGACAGAATTAGGTGAACCAGAAACAATTACTCAAGCCCTATTGGGGAAGTACAAGGGAAAGTGGAAAAGAACTATGGAAGATGAGCTTAAATCGTTGTCTGCCAACAGTGCATTGGAGTTAGTGGATAGACCTGAGGGTGCTCATGTAATTAAAAGCAAATCGGGTTTTAAAATTAAACGAGGCCGCGATGGCGCTGTAGAACGGTGTAAAGCGAGGTTAGTAGCTAAGGGTTTATCACAAATAGAGGATATAGACTATAAAGAGACATTCTCTCCGGTGATAAGATATTCAACAATCAGAATGCTTTTGGGTGTTGCTGTAAATTTAAATTTGGATATTGATCACCTGGATGTCAGCACAGCATTTCAACATAAGGAGTTTGAAGAAGTGGTGTATACGGACGTTCCAGATGGACTAAACATTCAGGGGGAGAAGGTGTGTTTGTTGAAAAAGGCTATGTATAGACTCAAACAAGCCTCTAGAGCCTGGAACACAAAGATACACAATATTTTTGACCATGTTGGGCTTTAGTAGGTCTAATCTTGAGCCATATGTGTATTTTAAGAGTAGTAATGCGGGCATATATTATTATTATTATTATTATTATTATTATTATTATTATGATTTTTGTTCTTCTTTTCTGCTCTCCTTTGCACCACCGAGCTCATCTCGAGCCAAGATGATGCGAGAGTGCACCTAGCGTGGGGACCGAACAGTGGTGGGGAATGACAGAACTCAGAGGTTGAGGACCTTCCGCACGATGTTGCTTGTACCAGGGATTGCAGCCTTCTGCATGACACGAACATGCTTGTCCTTCAGATGGAGCTTCTCCTTTGCCGCTGACCACTCCTTGGTGACCAAACCGTTGACGGAGACGACGACAGGAACGATTTCAACGGACCTCGGCTTGTATATGTCCTTCAGTTCTACGGCGAGCGGCTGGTATTTTCGCCTCTTATTGGCTATTGTGCTGACCACATGGCCATCTGAGGGGATGGCGATCTCAATGATGGTTGCCGTTTGAGCTTTTTTGTCAAACAAAACCAAGTCTAGCCTATTTGCCTCGACCGTCCTGTCCGTGACGATGACAGAGTCCCACAGCAGCTTAGCGTTTTGGTTGCGTAGGACTTGCTCGGGCCTACACTTGTAGTACGGTCTTTCCTCGTCCACGAGTCCATGCTTCTTAGCCAGTGCTTGGTGTACCACTTTGGCTACTGCGTTATGGCGCTCAACATACTCCTTAGGAGCTAACTCAGAGCATCCACTTGTGATGTGCTGGATGGTCTCGCTGGCCTTCTTGCAGAGACGGCAGCAATCTTGGACGTCGGTTTTGAGAATGTGTCGCTCGTAGTTCTTGGTGCGCACCACTTGATCCTGAATTGCGAACACGAACCCCTCCGTTTCACTGAAGAGGCCCGCCGTGCGGAGCCATTCCGTCGAGGGTTTCAAGTCGGTGTGCTCCCCAGTGAGCTCGGCTGCAAACCTACCGTGAAGGGGCTTCTCCCTCCACTGTTGCATTCTTTCTGCCGCAGTCTTGATGCTGAAGTGCACTTCTTCGTCTCGCAAGTGAAGTGGCGTATTGTCTTGATCCTGTGCACAGATGGCCTTGTGCAGCTGACTCTCACGAGATAAGAAGTAAGCTCAGAGTTGGTGTTCCTTGCTGTGGCATAGCACCTCAACACTGAGCAGCCCTCTTCCACCAACGTTGCACGACAGGTACAATCGCTCCACGGAGCTCCTCGGATGTTGCATCCTGTGCTTGGTCATGACGGAGCGGATCTTCCTATCGAATGCCTGCAGGGCAGTGTTGGACCATTTCACCGAACTCAGGTACGACCTACAAACCTTGCTAACCCTGGCGAGGACCTTCTTCTCGACCTGTTTCCTGGCGTCGGTATCACTGATGCCCAGCAGCTGTTGAAGTCCCAGATACTTGTAGTTGTTTTCAATGCCCAGATCTCGAATCACTTCCCCGCCCACGAGTTGTAGTCCTCCTTGAGGGTCTTGAACCTTGCCTTTCTTCACGTGCATGACGGCACACTTGTCGAGTCCGAACTCCATACAGATAGCGTCGCTGAAGCTCTTGACGAGTTCGAACATGCTCCGAAGTTCATCAGAGCTGGATGCGTACATATTCAAGTCATCCGTGGAGAACAGGTGCGTAAGTGTGACCTTGGTTTTTTTCTGGAGCTGGTAGCCATACTCAGACTTCCTCAGCATGTTGCTTAGTGGGTTCAACGCGAGGCAGAACCACAGGGGGCTGAGGCTATCTCCCTGGAAAATCCCCCTTTGAATGCGGATTTCCTCGGTCGTGATCTTGTTGACACCTTGTCCTACATGGAGAGTGGTTCTCCATGTGGCCATGCAGTGCTCGAGAAGTTGGATGAGCCGAGGGTCGATTTTGTACAAATGGCAGACGTGCAGAAGCCATGAGTGTGGCACAGAGTCGAATGCCTTCCTGTAGTCCACCCAACCTACGGAAAGGTTGCGCTTCTTGTGGTGCGCTTGCCGTGATGCTACCGTGTCCATCACCAGCAGCTCCGCGCATCCTCGCGCCGCACCCTTCCTGCAGCCATTTTGCTCGTCCACGAGGACTTTGTTAAGGGTGAGGTGGTCAGACATTTTTGCCGCAAGAACGGATGTGAAGATCTTGTACACCGTCGGGAGGCACGTGATAGGTCTATAGTTCTTGGGGTCCAGGGGGTCCCCAGGCTTTGCCTTCATGTATGTGACGCCGAGCGTGAAGAACTTGGGGATGACTGCGGGATCGTCGAGTGCTTGCTGGAAACGAGCAGCAAGAACCGTATGCGTGCTTTTAAAGTATTTCCACCAAAAGTTGTGGATGGCGTCTATCCCTGGTGCCTTCCAATTTTGCGTCTTCTTTACGCGTATGTCCTTGACGGAAATCTCGCTGTCAGGCATTGGTGGTAAGGCCTGGCAATCCTCTTCCTCCTCTTGCAGCCAGTAAGCAGTTTCATCGTGACGTTTCGGATCCGACCAAATACCCGACCAGAAATCTGTCATTGATGCTGCGGTGGGATGCTGCTGCAGCTGTTATTCCTGGCCTTCGGATTCCAACTTGCGGTAGAAGAGCTTCTGATCAGCTACAAATAGATGGTCTTGTTGTCTCCGCTTGGCCGCTTCATTGTAACGCCTGATGCGGGCTCCAAGCGCTGCAATCCGCTGTTTCAACCACTCCTCCTTCTCGCGAAGCTTTTTCTCGTAGTCCTTGTCCGTCCTCCTCAGCTTCATCCTCCTAGCAACGCTTCTGACACCGTTCCTCACCTTGGTGCTGCAGTCCTGCGGACTTTGCAAGAATGCTGCAAGGTGCCCGATGTCTTTTCTGGCGTCGGTAATCTTGCCCTCAATCCTTTTCATCCAGGTCGGGGTCTCATTCCTGTGTGGCTTTTGTGAGCGTCTGGGGTTTGAGGCTCTCAGACCTGACTTGCGGGCATTTTGCACGAACCTCTCACCCACTGCCAACGCAGCACAATGGACAAACCCTGCCACTTCCTCAAGGGATGACGTTCCTTCGATGTCACCCCTCACCAGTTCATCAGCCGCTGCAACGATCCTGAAAACCTTTGCATTACACTGCAACTTGGGAATCCGAGGCCGACTCTCCAAGGGCATTCCCTGGTACTGTAGCTTGAGAGCCTCGTATGACTCTTTCAGATGTTCCAGCTCGATGTTGTCGTCTGCTGGCTGTTGTGCTTCTGGTTCCTGGGGTACTGGCTGTTGTTCCGCCTCATCTCCGGAGCCGTCATCTTCTCCCTCCTGGCTGCTGGGCTCTTGGTCCTGTTGTTGTTGTTGTTGTTGTTGTTGTTGCTGATGTTGTTGCAACTCCAGCCTTGTCTCTCTCTTGAGATGGTCGAGTTCGGCTGTGGAGAGGGCTCTTCTTGACAGGATGGACCTCATCTGGGTGCAGATGCGCTGCTCGTCCAAAGTCGTGTCCGGGAACATCTTCTTCCACTCCTGGAAGAACCTCGCCCTGAACCCTTCCATCTCAGTCTCCACGTTGGTGCTCCTGTAGTACGCATGCATAAGCGCTCTGTTCAGTTCTTTTGTTTATTATTTGTTTGTTTTTTTATTTATTATTTGTTTATTATTATTATTATTATTATTATTATTATTATTATTATTATTATTATTATTATTATTATTATTATTATTATTATTATTATTATTATTATTATTTATTATTACACATTGTTGTGGTTTAAACCACAGACAAGCCTTACTTTAAGGCTTTGTGGACCGAAGCATATAAAAAATGTACACATATGTAATTAATGAATAAAAAAAAAAAAAAAAATTATTATTATTATTATTATTATTATTATTTATTTATATATATTATATATTTATATTTTATTATCCTTGCAAATATGTGGTTACATGGTGGCAAGTTCCTAAAATTAACATTTTAAAATTGTATCAAAAATATAACATTCACATTCATTTTTCTTCATATCTTATTTTACATCTAAAACACCATCATCAAAGCAACATCAAACATCAATCAAATCAAATCTACATCAGATCCAAATCAATATCCTCCAAACACCTTCTAAACATTTTTACCAAGGATTCCTCAACAGCTGCTGCTGGCAATTGATTCCATTCTACAATTGTTCTATTTAAAAAAGACCACTTCCCAACATCCTTCTTTTTTAGTTTACATTTCAATTTCAGGTCATGGTCTTTCCTCCCTTTGTATAATCCTTTTTCAATTTTATTGCTTATCTCATTCCATCCCTGTATTCCATTCATAGCACGAAACAGGTTGCACAGCCTGTTTCTCCCTCTCCGTAATTTTAAAGAATCCCATCCTAAACCTTCTATCATTTCATTTACACTGTCATACGTTCTTATCCTCCTTCCCTTGGAATCAGTTACCCATCTCCACCTTTTGACCTGCCCAGTAACTCTCCTTGGCCCTTTCTGCTAATCTCTGTACTTTGTTTAGGGCTTTGATATGACCATTCTTAAGTGTCCCATATAGAACTTGCATATTCCAATATTGGTCTTATAAGAGATTTATATGCTTTATCCCTAATTTTTGTGTGAACCCCTTGTAGCTGCCTCATTACAAAATTTAGAGCTTGTATTGACTTTTTACTTACATATTCCACATGATGCCCCCAATCCAAATTGTTATCTATGAACACTCCTAAGTATTTGTAATTGATGACAACATCTAGTGTTTTACCACACAGCTTATAGTTTATTTCAGCTTTTTCTTTGCTCTATTAAATGAAATAACCTTACATTTACTCACATTTAAACCCAATTTATTTATATCTACCCATTTTTCAATTACTGTTAAATCTTCTTTAATTATAAGAACATCTTCATCTTCCTTTATTTCCCTATATAACACCCCATCATCTGCAAAAAGTCGAATTTTGGATTTTATTCCTACTTGTATGTCATTTATAAATATAATAAACAAATTTGGTCCTAACACACTGCCTTGAGGTACTCCTGAAGTTACATTAATCTCTTCAGAAATTACATTTCCCACTCTGACTCTTTGAGTTCTATTTCTCAGAAATTCCCCAACCCAGTTCACAATTTTATTATTTCTTATTTTGTTTCCAAATTTCTCCATTAAAAGCTTATGAGTTACTTTATCAAATGCTTTTTGAAAATCTATAAATATTGCATCAATCCTACCATTATTATCAAGTGTGTCAGCTATGTCCTGAGTAAACCCTGTTATCTGAGTTTCACAAGAATAACCCTTCCGGAACCCATGTTGTGTACTTGATAATCCTTCTCCATCTTCAATAATGTTCTTAATCTTCACATCCATAATCCTCTCCATTATTTTACACACTGAAGACGTAAGACTGACAGGTCTATAATTACCTAGTCGTCCCTTCCCCCACCTTTATAAATTGGAACAACTATTGCTTGTTTCCACTGATCTGGCAATTTTCCCTGATTTATAGATGTCTGAAATAATTTCTTGAAGTATGGCACTATTCCCCATCCAGCTGCTTTCATAAATATATTAGTTATTCCATCTGGCCCTGGTGATTTATTATTATTAAGTTTTCTAATAACACTAATGATATCATTATCAGTTATCACTACCTCACTATCATCCCAATCATTATTTTTACTTTCATATCCCCCAATACCTTCAGTGTGGAAAACTTTGCCATAGTATTGATTAAGAGCCTCCGCCTTCTCACTGTCCGTTATGAATTCGTTTCTATTTTCATCAACTAATGTGGGCAAATCTACATATCTCTTTTGGCTATTTACATATTTATACATACTATTTCAACTTTCTTGGCAGTTTTGTTCATTAAACATACTCTCCAAATATTTATTCTTTGCATCCTTCTTTAATTTATCTAATTGATTCCTTAGCTCCTTATTTTATTCTTGGCTAACCCTGAATTCCGCATTTTATTATTAAGTTTTCTTATTTTTACTTTTAATCTCTTAACTTCTTTAGTATAAAAAATCGGATCATTATTTAATTTAATAACATTAATTCTAACATTACATTTAACAATCAATTGCTGGTGGTAAGAATTAGAGCATAGTTCCATAACGCAAAGTGTCTTACCACTAGAACAATATACACAATACAATAAAAGTAATATACAAAACAAATTCAACAATATAAAACATAATAACAATATAGTCAATTATCTCAATATTAGAAATATACAAAAAATCACAAAAATGATGGCGAGTGTGAGTGTGAATTTGAGTGTGAATGTGAATGTGAATATGAGTGTATGTGTACATGTGAGTGAGTGGTATTCGTGTTAACTGGTATGATCTTGACGTTCATTAAAGTTATTCTAAGGTCTCTCCGAAATTTATGAAAATCTTGTTCTGTGCGGACCTCATAATACAGAGCATTCCAATCACTAACAGATCGACAGAAAAAACCTTGCTGATACTGCGTTGTTCTTGCAAAGGGAGGTATCAGAGTAACAGCTCTACCGTATCTGCATGGGCGATAACCAAGCTGTATTCTGGTCAATGGCAGTGTTGGGGAATGAACTTTTAAAAAGAACGCGTTCTCGTGAACGCGTTCTTTTTTTGTGAACTTTTCAGTGAACTTACTCTTTTTTTAAATGAATGAACTTGAACTTTTAAAAGTTCTTTTTGAGAACGAACTTTTCAGTTAGAAAGTTCATTTGAAAGTTCTTTCCGTGCGTCGAGCAGCCGTCGAATCGCCGCCGTCGACGCTTAAAAACAATAACGAATCGTTGTTCCATCGTAGGCCTACGTTGATGCACGTTCAGCTGTTTATGACAAGGTCACGTACGATTCACGAAGTTAAAACGATGCACGCCAACTAATTCGGAAAAAAAAACTTGGAAGCCTAAAATGCTAAGTATCTGCCATAATTTTACAGGTTGGTCGACGAGAATGTAGTACAAATCATCAACACGATCAAAGACAGCTCAACACTTTCGTAAGACTCAAACTCGCAAGTAGTTTGGTACTCGAACACCCCTTATGTTTTCCTCGTGTTTTTCTTCATTTACGCCAGCTTTTAATAAAATAGAGTTTTTTTTTATTTACAAAAGAACTTTTAAAAGAACTTAGACATAATTTAGACGAACTTGAACTTTTCAAAATTTTAGGTTTTAAAAAAAACTTGAACTTTTAAAAAGTTCATTATTTCAGCTGTGAACTGAACTTTTAAAAAGTTTCATTTTAAAAAAGAACTGACCCAACACTGGTCAATGGATCCAGGTCGACTAGTCCGTACATTTTCTTCAGAAAAACGATTCCCAACTCCTTTAGGTGATTTTCAAGAGTGAGTATATCACAAATCTTCGTTCGTTGTTGCCTATTCAAGTCTTTTCTTTTGGTAATGAATTTTGTCGCTCTATTCTGTATAGATTCTAATTTGTAAGCGTTGGCCTTCGAGGTTGGATGCCATGCAGGACAACCATAAGACAGTGTAGGTCTAATTAGGCATAAGTACACAGTGCGCTTGACCTGGCTACGTGCACCATGCAAAGTTCTGGATAAAAAGCCTAGAAGCTTAGGAGATTTTTTTCCTCACGATTTCAGTCTGAATGTTCCACTTCAAATCCTGAGTTATGGTAATACCTAAGAGCTTAATTTTGATTTCCCTTTTAATGTCACAGCCATCGATTTTGAAAAAACTATTGCAGGTGCTTTTTTGGATTCTGTCAAGGTAATGTGGGTGCATTTAATTTGTTAAGTAACATTTGGTTTAGTTCACACAATAGCTCAATGTTTTCAAGGTCCTTTTGTAATATTCACATCAGTTAATGACTTGATGGTTCTGTAAAGAGTACAGTCGTCTGCATAGAGTCTTACTTTAGATTCCACATACCTGGGTAGGTCCATCATAAATATGGTGAATAGTAAAGGACCAAGAACAGATCTGTGGGGCACTCCGGATGTAACAATAAAATCAGAAGAGTCAGCACCATCAAAGACAACCTTCATGCTGCGTCCTAAGAGAAAACTCTCAATACAATCGAAGACCTTTCCAGATATGTTAAATTCTTGAAGCTTCATTAGAAGTCGTTTGTGGGGAACCCTATCAAACGCTTTCGCCCAGTCCAATGTGATGATTTCCACGCGGCTACCGGCCTCAGAATCAATGGCGTGCTGCCAGTCATCAATTGCTCCTGTCAACATAGTCACACAGGATCTTCTCGGCAGGAACCCATGTTGCTCGATATTTATTCCCCTTACTTCTTTCAAGCGATGTAATAGCCTAGCGTTGACAAGTTTTTCCATTATATTTTCCAATACGATATAAGTGATATCGGCCGATAATTCTTGACATCATTACGGTCGCCACTCACCACCTTTATGAAACGGCACTACATTAGCTTTCGTCCATTCATTTGGTATTTCACCATTTCTCATGGACATGTTATACAGGGAGCACAATGAGGGAGCTATGAAGCTCGCACATTTATGAAGAATTCTACTTGGCACACCGTCAGGATCTGTCGCTCCATATGGGCGTATTCTTTTTAACGCTTTGAAAACTTGTTGCGTGGAAAAACACATAGTACTGAGAGTTGAAGATTTCTGAGATGGTCGTAGTTGGGGTAGACACAAATCACTATTATCAGAGGTGCCTGCAGAAAAATTGGTAAAAATTATTTGCAAACTCTAGAGCTATTTTTCTCGAATCAGTTTCTTTCACACCATTAATGAGGTAACGAAGAGGGGCTGAACTACCTTTTTTTCCATGAATATACTTCCAAATCTGTTTTCCGTTACCACCACGTAATTTCCATATATAATGTGCATGTGCTTCCCTTACAACAGATTTTGTGCAATTCCTCTGAATTCTATATATTTCCCAGTTTTTATCAGTTTGATGTGATTTCCACTGTCTGTAAATATGGTCTCTTTAGTGTATTTTCTTTATTATTAATTTGTTTATCCATGAAGCTCTGCGTTTTCCTTTAAAATTGCATTTAGGAATTGAAGTATCCACACAATGCTAGAAAACCGATTTCCACCTACCCCATGCGATGTTGATACGTTCATCACGTCTGTCAAGTTGGCCCGCCAAAACCTAGCCACCGAATTGTAAATCTGTAAGTGGTTAGTGCTACGTTAGTGCTGGTTAGTGCTCGAATTTCAACGTTAGTGCTATATCCATTAAAAAGTTACAGAGGTTGAAAGTCGGGACGGCCAACTTGACATCAAGTTAGCCGTCCGCTATACCAAAAAATTACGGTAGCGCCATTTTCATAACGTGTATGGTTAGTGCTACGTTAGTGCTGGTTAGTGCTCGAATTTCAACGTTAGTGCTATATCCATTAAAAAGTTACAGAGGTTTAAAGTCGGGACGGCCAAGTACACATCAATCTATAGCCGTCCGCTGTACCAAAGAATTTTGGTAGTATCATTTTTATAACGTGACTGGTTAGTGCTACGTTAGTGTTGGCTATTGCTCGAATTTCAATGTTAGTGCTACACCCATTTAAAAGTAAATGAGCTTTAAAGTTGGGACGAACAAATTAACTTCAAGAGCCGTCTGCTATACCAAAAAACTATGTCATGAAGGTCCGTAAAACTCATTTTAGTGCTCAATTAGTGCTATATGTTAGCCAAGTTTCAGAATTAGTGCTCTGATAGTTTCCGAAATTATCGAAATCAAAGTGAGGGGCGTGGGGCATTAATTGCTTCTTCCCCCAAACATTCGAGCACACAATTTCCACGAATTGGTGTACAGTTACTGTTTTAATTCAACAAAATTCTTGGAGGCCCATATTTTATGAAATAATCGAAAGTGAAAGGGTGTCGGTGGGGGGAAGGGGGCGTAATCTAAAACTACCCCCTTGCCCCCTACTCGGGCACAATATCTTAAACAATTCCACG
This sequence comes from Sweltsa coloradensis, assembly GCA_024449915.1. Lineage (NCBI taxonomy): Eukaryota > Metazoa > Arthropoda > Insecta > Plecoptera > Chloroperlidae > Sweltsa > Sweltsa coloradensis. The sequence goes on from JAMZAV010004083.1 coordinate 35,471, forward strand.
AATAAGTGCTCAATTTCAACAAAATACAACAGTTAGTAAAAATCCAGAAAAACATAAAAAATATGGAAAGTGATGTAATTTACAATGTTAATAAAATTTAAACAAATATTCCAGGCAGTTTTAGATACGATACACTAATAATTTCCACTGTGTATTCGATTTTTATCTAACAAAGCAATTTAATTTAATTTTGGCATTTGTGGCAAGTGTCAATTACTTCAATTAATTAAATTTCAATTATACTTAGTACATTATTATTTATAGAAGTAAATGTTATTAATATTAGTTATAGTATGCACGTCTTCGACATCATCATCATCTGACATAGTATGTACGGACTCGGACAGACATAGTAGCCAAACTATTATAATGAACTACTAGGCAAACGCCGAAAGTCGTTGTTAGACGAGGGAGCGAGCCGCAGCATTATTTTTTGTTGCATTGGACTTGATTTATGTTTAAAATTAAACAATATGGAATTTCACACAACTCTCAATAAAACGTAGTCTTATACTTCATTCATAAAACGCAATTTTTAAAACTTATTTCAAAATGCGAAAAATATAATTAAACGAGGGAGCGGAGCGACCGAGTGTCTCCATTCATCTCGAACGGCTCTCATTCTGTGATTCTGTCTGTCTGTCTGTCTGTCTGTCGAAAATCAGCCGAACCGCTGAACAGATTGGGCTGAAATTTTAAACAGACATCCGGTACGAGTTTACTGAGAACTGCTAACAAAATCAGCTAGATTCATTGCGATTTAATCCTACAATAAATAAAAATGTGATTTTTAAAATATCTATAGCATTTGTTCAGTAGCAGCTGCTAGTGGGACGAGAACTATGTGGCTTGCATGGCATATTGGTAAGCATTTAGACTACCGCACGGAGGGTTGGGGTTCGATACCCATTAGCTTGAACTTTTTTATATTCTTACACCCACATATTATTTTTGAGGGGTGTTAAATGGGAAATAAAACTTAGGTGATTTTGTTTTATCTTAGAAATTTGGTAATGTTTCACGCCAATACGTTTTGAACATGATTTGCATTTTAATTGTTCAATTTAAATAACTAAGGAAACGCCAAAATCGTTGTTAAACGAGTGAGTAAGCTATGTGTTGAGTACTCGGGAACATCGCCTTTTCTCCCATATACCTAAGGCTGGATGTAGCCCACTATGGGGAATGGTACCGGATACTATACACATAGGTCATTTACTCGTTTAACAACGACTTTGGCGTTTTCCTAGTTAAACGAGGGAGCGGAGCGACTGAGTGTCTCCATTCAACTGAAACGGCCCTCATTCTGTGATTCTGTGTGTCTGTCTGTCTGTACGTCGGAAATCAGCCGAACTGCTGAACAGATTGCGCTGAAATTTTAAACAGACATCCGGTACGAGTTTACTGAGAAATGTTAACAAAATCAGCTAGATCCATAGCGATCTAAGCCTACAATAAATAAATATGTGATTTAAAAAAATATCGGTAGCATTTGTTTAGTAGCAGCTAGCGGGATGAGATTTACTTGGCTGACATGGCCCAGTGGTAAGCATTTAGCCTACCGTACGGAGGGGGGGGGGGGGGTTCGGTGCCCGTTAGTTTGAACTTTTTTATATTTTCACACCCACGTATTATTTTTGAGGGGTGTTTAATTGGAAATAAAAATAAGGTGATTTTGTTTTATCGTGGAAATTTGTTAATGTTTCACGCTAATACGTTTCGAACACGATTCGCATTTTGAATGTTCAATTCAATAAACTAGGGAAACGCCAAAGTCGTTGTTAAACGAGTTTGTGAGCATAGTGTTGAGTACCCGGGAACATCCCATTTCCTCCCATATACCAGTCGCCTGAATAGCGTAGACTGGAATAAAGTCGACCATCTCATTTGTACAGACCTTGTAGAGACACACGCAACAAAATAAAGTAGAACACTTGATCGTAAAAATAAAAGTCTATGTTGTTCAAATGAATGGGTAGGAGACCTCTATTAACTAGGGAAACGCCAAAGTCGTTGTTAAACGAGTGAGTGAGTGAGCCAAGTGTTGAGTACCCGGGAACATCCCCTTTCCTACCCTATACCTAAGGATCTAGCCCAGTATGAGGAATGATACCGGGTACTCAACACATGGCTCACTCACTCGTTTAACAACGACTTTGGCGTTTCCTTAGTTATTTTAATTGAACATTTGAAATGCGAATCGTGTTCAAAACGTATTAGCGTGAAACATTAACAAATTTCGAAGATAAAACAAAATCACCTAAGTTTTATTTCCCATTTAACACCCCTCAAAAACAATATGTGGGTGTAAAAATATAAAAAAGTTCGAGCAAACGTGTATTGAACCCCAACCCTCCGTGCGGTAGACTAAATGCTTATCAATAGGCCATGCTAGCCACGTAGATACCGTCCCGCTAGCTGCTACTAAACAAATGCTATCGATATTTTAAAATCACATTTTTATTTTTTGTAGGATTAAATCGCAATGGATCTAGCTGATTTTGTTAGCAATTCTCAGTTAACTCGTACCGGAAGTCTGTTTAAAATTATAGCCCAATCTGTTCAGCGGTTCGGCTGATTTTCGACGTACAGACAGACAGACAGAATCACAGAATAAGAGCCGTTCGAGTTGAATGGAGACACTCGGTCGCTCCGCTCCCTCGTTTAACTAGGGATACGCCAAAGTCGTTGTTAAACGAGTGAGTGAGTGAGCCAAGTGTTGAGTACCCGGGAACATCCCCTTTCCTCCCCTATACCTAAAGATCTAGCCTAGTATGAGGAATGATACTGGGTACTCAACACATGGCTCGCTCACTCGTTTAACAAGACTTAGGCGTTTCCCTATATATTTAAATTGAACATTTGAAATGCGAATCGTGTTTAAAACATATTAGCGTGAAACATTAACAAATTTCCAAGATAAAACAAAATCACCTAAGTTTTATTTCCCATTTAACACCCCTCAAAAATAATATGTGGGTGAAAAATATAAAAAAAGTTCGAGCTAACGGGTATCGAATCTCAACCCTCCGTGTGGTAGGCTAAATGCTTACCAATAGGCCATGCAAGCCACGTAGATGTGGTCCCGATAGCTGCTACTAAACAAATGCTATCGATATTTTAAAAATCACATTTTTATTTATTGTAGGATTAAATCGCAATGGATCTAGTTGATTTTGTTAGCAGTTCTCAATAATTTCGTACTGGATGTCTGTTTAAAATTTCAGCCCAATCTGTTCAGCGGTTCGGCTGATTTTCGACGTACAGACAGACAGACAGACAGACAGATAGACAGACAGAATCACAGAATGAGAACCGTTCGAGTTGAATGGAGACACTCGGTCGCTCCGCTCCCTCGTTTAATTAAAGAAATACATCTCATTACAATGTTCATATGGATGCGTTGTCTGATTATCGTTATTAAAAAGCATTTAATGCGAGTCGACATATGTCCACCGGATTAGCGTCGACCTCAGATGAAGTCGACATTTGTCCACCGGATTAGCGTCGACCTCAGATGGAGTCGACATTTGTCCACCGGAATAAAGTCGACCTAGATTCGACGATCTTGGAGTCGACATTTGTCCACCGGAATAAAGTCGACCTCAGATTCGACGATCTTGGAGTCGACATTTGTCCACCGGAATAAAGTCGACCAATCAAGAGTCGACTTTATTCCGGTGGACAAATGTCGACTCCATCTGAGGTCGACGCTAATCCGGTGGACAAATGTCGACTTTATCTGAGGTCGACGCTAATCCGGTGGACATATGTCGACTCGCATTAAATGCTTTTTAATAACGATAATCAGACAACGCAACCACATGAACATTGTAATGAGATCATGGTCTTCTACCCATTCATTTAAACAACATAGACTTTTATTTTTACGATCAAGTGTTCTACTTTATTTTGTTGCGTATGCCTCTACAAGGTCTGTACAAACGAGATGGTCGACATTATTGCAGTCTACGCTATTCAGCGTCCCCCCATATACCCAAGGCTGGATCTAGTTCAGTATGGGGAATGATACCGGGTACTCAACACATGGCTCACTCACTCTTTAGCAACGACTTTGGCGTTTCCCTAGTAAAAACACAACTCGTACGAAGTACGCGGCAAGATTGTAATGTCTACTGAATCTCCGAGCAGACTTGCGTATTATAATATGCCTAGTAGAGATTAAGTATACCTTGCTCACGGTTCAAAACATGTCGCTTGTAGATTTAAAGAACCTTGCAGTCCATAGAAACCGTTATCATGCATTGTTTTTAGGAGCTCAAAACACATTATCAATAAATTTTATAGGTGAATTTCTATACATTGCTTTAAATAATTATTTATATTTTAATGGAATCGCAGCGGATTATGCTCATTTTGTAAACAGCACCTAGAAAGATGCTGATGGATGTCTGTTTAAAATTTCAGCGCGATCTGTGCAGTATTGTGACCTCTGTTCGACAAACAGACACACACACAGACATACAGACACAAACACAGAGAAAGTCCCTTTTGAGTTGAGTTGATAGACTTCGTCGCTTCGCTCCTCGTCTAATAAATGCACAACATTGTTTAAAAAACTTCAATAGTTTCCGACGAAATGTCTAAAAACGATTAAATTAATAATTGCCGGTCCGATCCTCTCATTTCGATCGTGTTCAAGAAAAGAGATTGTCGATTTTGATCCTGTAATAAAACAAAAATCCCATATTGCGCTTCAGGTAAAAACAGTATTTTATACTTCGTGCATATCTCAAACCTCAATTTTGGCGCTAGTCGACTAGCTAGCAGACTAACGTAACAATGAATGCCAATTATGAATAACTACAGCAATTGTTGAGCGAGCGTAGCGGTCTCCACTTGACTCTTATGGTTGGAATATCTGTTTTTTTTTTTTTCTCTTACTGCTTCGATACAGGTCGCACCGTTTCTCTGACCGACCTGAAATTTTGCACACATGTACATACTACCTATGCGGGTTGCTGTATAGTTTTTGAACAAAATCCGATCGTTGGATATAAAAAATAAAATATATATAAAAAAAAATAAAAATGTTCCGATCGTTATGAAATTTTGCAGGGTCAATAAGTAAAACATTCTCTCCTATTTTACAAATTTTCAGCTAAATCGGTCAAGACCTTAAGTAAGTAATTGGATGAGCGTAGCGAGTGGAGCGAAGACTTCAATTTCACTGACCCCCCAAAATATTTAGCACGGGTGTTTTTTTTTTTTTTTTTTTTTTTGTTTGTTTGTTTTTTTTTTTTTTTTTTTGTTTTCCGTACGTTTGTTCGCTCGATTTCGGGCAAACGGCATATGCGATCTTGATGAAAATTGGAGGGGACCTTCGTTTTCTCTGAACTTAGAGGTGTATTGTTTTTGGGTACAATCGAAAAAATATTTCTCATGAATATCGTACTTTACGATTTTTTTCGATTTTTAGTGCGATATTTTCGTGACATTTGGTCCGATTCTGACCAAAACGGGTGGGGCTACAACGTTCATATTTCACATGGACATTAAGGTTATGGTGATGTTGTACCTTATGAAAGAAAAAGTTGAAAAAGTTAGCCAGAATTTATAGAAATAAAGGTTTTAATATAAGTTTATCAATTTTTAGAGCGATATTTTCGTCCCATTCGGGCCGATTCTGACCAAACGGGTGGGGCTACAACGTTCAGATTTCACATGGACATTAAGGTTATGGTGATGTAGTACCTTTTGAAAGAAAAAGTTGAAAAAGTTAGCCAGAATCCACAGAAATAAAGGTTTTAATATGAGTTTATTGAGGTTTATAATACCAATTAACACGTAACAATAGAAACTTGACAACAATCACCTACAATGCATTCAAAAAGCACTTACAAAGAAAAAGTGCAAACAAACGCAAAAAACGCAAACAAAAAAATTTCCAAAACGCTCATCCATCAACGCGACGGGACTTTAGCGTTTTCCTAGTTAAATTTTAACAACAGTAACGTTACCATGGCAACGAAAAGTCTCACTATGCACTGCCTCCTAGAAGTAATCAAAATACTATCGAGGAAGCAGTGTATTATTTGTTATCAAAGAGTTGAAATAGTTTTCCCAAAGAAATGATGTCAAGGTCCTCTAGATGGCGGTGGATTTTATCCATTCTCTCCTATTTTACACATTTTCAGCTAAATCGGTCAAGACTTCAAAGACTTATTGGTATGTAACATTGTGGGAATGTCGTACTCGGGTCGTGTTGCACGTACCGGTGCTCGCTCAACAACGCGACGGGACTTTAGCGTTTTCCTAGTTTAGTCAACGAGGCTCGCCCTTATTGAGCGAGCGTAGCGAGCGTCTCCACTTGACTCTTATGGCTCGAATGTCTGTTTTTTTTTCTGTTTCTGCTTCGGTACAGGTCGCAACGTTTCTCTGATCGACCTGAAATTTTGCACACATGTACATACTACCTATGCGGGTTGCTGTATAGTTTTTAAACAAAATCCGATCGTTGGTTATAAAAAATTAAAAATAAAATAAAAAAATAAAAATGTTCCGATCGTTATGAAATTTTGCAGGGTCAATAAGTACAACATTCTCTCCTATTTTACAAATTTTCAGCTAAATCGGTCAAGACCTTAAAGACTTATTGGTAATCATAATTCGAAAAATGATGTTCCGATCGTTATGAAATTTGTCAAGGAGGCAGTGAAGAAACAAAGATACACTTTAGAAGGCATTTTCCTATAAAAGGCCTAATTCGATTACATTGTTGTCCCGTGGCGTCATTCAATTCAGCGATCAACAACAACATTGAAAGTTTTCGTCTTTTAAAGACTGTTATCTGATAAAATGGACATTATGGGAATGTCGTACTCGGGTCGTGTTGCACGTACCGGTGCTCGCTCAACAACGCGACGGGACTTTAGCGTTTTCCTAGTAATAACCATGAGCATACAATCCCAGACCCAATACAAAATTGTTTACGTGTCAATGACAGAGCCAGCCAGGTCCTATAGCCCCGGGGCTCGTGGATTCTAGCTATACGCCTCTGACGTATTTTGGTGCTTGTTACTCTTGAATAGATGATTTTCAGAATTGATCTCGGACCCTTAGACGGAGTTAATTTATTAATTATTCCGTATAGAAGAAAATCAAAATGTAGAAACATTGTTTAGTAAGGATCGTGCAAGGCAACACTTGAGATTAATTCGCACAGAATGTATGAATAGTTTCAAATTACTCACAAAGTAATAACAATGACGAATACTGTTAATATACATTACATTTACATTTTTCGCAGCAGTATCCGCTATGGTGAGCTTTTTCCATACTCGAGGCGCATGGCCATATTATCTTCGCGATTTTTTCTGTTGTTCTGTGATGTTAGTGGATTTTTATTGGCGGTTAGGGGCACAAATGTTCTTCTCTTCAGGAGTTACTACAGGTATATTCGGGTTTTTGGATGGTTGGGAAGGAATGTGAGAAGAAGAGGAATTCAGATCAAGTTTTCGAAATGTTATGGATGGAGCTATAGTGCTTGAAGCAGTTCGAACTTGTCCAGCCATGACATCAACAAACTACAACTTGCGAGTAGGCAAGTCATCGATACAATACAATTAATTATATGATAAATGTAAATTACTAATCCCTACTCATTTTTTATATTTACTCAACTAAAGACTTACATAGTTTTCAGTAATATTTAAACATTTTTGCGAAGCCTGCGTTATGACTTTGTCCATAAACTAAAACTACAAATTATTTAAAACGTACATTGTACATTAGATTAATACACATCGTACATCTCTCACGTATACGAGTATTTCGTGTCGTAGCTTCATAGTCACCTAGTGCACCCGTGTGAAGATAATACATTATAATGTATGCTATTTTGTTATTTAAAAAATCTACTTTACTACTACTACTAATTATTATTATTATCTTAAATAAAACTAAATATTATATGTATTAATTCACATTTTAAACTTTCGCGGCCCGGTAATAATGAATTTTTTTGCTACTTCAATGGTAATCATATTTGAAGTAACGAAACTATATCCTTGCAGTCAGCTACATCCCGTGAGGGGGCGGGGGTATTTGTTGAATTGTTGCTGTGCCATACCATGACCGCGAGTGGTAGTAATGAGCGCGCATTGTCTTCTGCGCATTCGATCTCTCCCTCCCTCCACCCCTTGCCTTTGACTGTAAAGAGTAGTTAGTTATTAGGTCTTATGACTGCGGCCACTGGCGTGTCCCGCGTGTGTACTGTGAAGTGTGCGGATCATGTTTAAGTTTTTTCGAAAAAAAAAGAGAGGTAAGCTTTTTATGCTCTGTGCATAATTACATTGAATTGTATTGAATTAAATTGAATCATAGGTAGGTGAGGATTGCGATGTAAGGAGTTTCATTCGAGTTTTAATGAAGGTTTAAACATTATAGTAGCTAGGGTCGAGTTTGAGATTCCGAATTCCTTGTCAATCTCGGCATCTCGCCTTAAGTTCGCCTCAAGTTGGTTGATCTGTGCCTAGGCTATATTTTGGTATTTTCTTCAATTGGATTTATGGAGTACAGTGACGAGACTTATGGTGACGATAAAACAGTCATTAGGTTTGTTCGTTCGTTCGTTCGAGAACACTAGTGTGAAAAGTGTATAATTTTTCACTCGCTCGTTCGTTCGCTTCAGTGTATTCAGTTTAACACTATTCTGGCGCCACCTAGTCAGTGTAATTGCATACACTACAGACCTAACTAATGCAATCTAGTATCTAGTTTGGGGAAGTTTCGCGATCTTAGGAGCTACCATTTTGGACACAAGGGCAAAACTAAACATGCACTGAAATACACCTTAAAAAATCCTCACGTATAAAATAATTATCACAATCACTCATGACTCTAAACCAAGAAATACAATTTAACCAGTATTACTTTCGTCGAACATTAACACTACCAAAGTCGTATTTCTTGATTTTAATAATCGCAAAACACTCCCGTGAGGGTGAATATTAATTATTTTCAGATCAGTCCAAAAATTTAAAAAACCTACCCGGCTAAGACTCGAATCACGGATCTCTCAGATTCTGGCCAAGCTACTTAACCAATTCGTCCACCGAGAGGCATACTTTTGTACTATCTAGATTGTTGGTGCATTACAAATCTGCATAGATCCAATCTTTTATATTTAGCGTATTTTGTTTGTAACGCATTGGCAGCACCCAAAATCGTGAGCAAAACTTAACCAATAGTACACAAGGTACATACATACTATTCACTCCAATCCAATCTATTCAGATTTGTAATGCACCAACAATCTAAATATTAAAAAAATATGCCTTCTCGGTGGTTGGTTATAGGTTCCCGACAAGACTGGCAACCATTTCATACTGCCCAGTGTATGTCCAATCCCCACAAAAACAAAAATTTGTAAAAAAAAAAAAACGGCAGCCAAGCTCTCCTTCAAAAGTATTCGGCTGTGAATGCTATGAGATATAGAAGTTGAGCCAAGCTTTTCATTCTTTCTCCCTAGTTTCGCATTGAAAAGAAGTAAGGTCATTTCGCCTGTTGACGAGCGCCAAGCCAACCATTTTCGTGGTAAAAAAGGAAAATTTTTAAACTCAAAATCATAAAAAAAAAATTGCTTGGCCATTGAATTTGGTTTGCTCCAAACAGTTTCTTTTTGCATTGAGAACTCTAAAAATGCAATGGCCAAGCAATTTTTTTTATGATTTTGAGTTTAAAAAATTTATACTTTTTTACCACGAAAATGGTTGGCTTGGCGCTCGTCAACAGGCGAAATGATCTAACTTCTTTTCAATGCGAAACTAGGGAGAAAGAATTAAAAGCATGGCTCAACTTTTTTATCTCATAGCATTCACAGCCGAAGACTTTTGAAGGAGAGCTTGGCTGCCGTTTTTTTTTTTTTTTTTACAAATTTTTGTTTTTGTGGGGATATCATATCTTTTTGCTGTTTGTTTTTCCTATCAAGGCGTGAAATACTTGTAACTGATACCTCGACGAAAATGGGAATTTTCAAATGTAATTTTCAATTTTTGAAAATTTTGATTTCCTCCGGTCCCTGTTACCCGATTTTGTTTTTGAAAGCAAAAGGCACTGCGTCTGAGGAAATCTAGGTGTGGTCCAAGTTTGAAAGTTCTAAGATGTACCGTTTCCTCTGTAGGCTCTTATAACTCTGCGCGGAGAATTAGCCAGCCACCCCCCCCCCCCCCCATCTAGCCAGCCAGCCGAAAGGATTTCAACGATGTTGAGGCACTTTTTTAACACAGGTTGGGTTATCGGATCGGGGTGAATTTTTTTTGGTAGGTCATGGACCACATATCAGCTCATATACCGAGTTTCAAGATTGTAAATCTTTCGGGGCGGCGTGTGCAGATAGCTGAAAACCCCAAAACTCGGTTAGCTGTATAAAGTGCTTACGCGTCGTCGCCCTAGAAACGAAAAGTATAAAGTAACACACGCTTGGCTGCGGGCGACGACCGTCGCCCTAGATAAGGATTTAAAATAAGATTACTGTGATGTGAGGGTAAATTTGCAGAAACGGAATTCTTTAGTGATTGCTAGAGGACATTTGGGCGAGAAAAATCATGTAGATCTCTCACCAAGACTCTAATCCCACAAAAAAAGGCTTATAATAATTGATTCAGTTTCTCAGAAAAGTTGGAAGCAGAATCTCAAACATATTCAAACTACCATACAAATGTCAGGTGTTTGGTAAAATGCATTTAAAATGAAAGGCTTTCATCCTGTATTAGAATTCCAACTAACCAGTACTAACGAAGCACTAACCAGACACGTTATGAAAATGGCGCTATGTAGTTTTTTGGTGTAGCGGACGGCTAACTTGATGTCAAGTTGGCCGTCCCGACTTTCAACCTCTGTAACTTTTTAATGGATATAGCACTTACGTTGAATTCGGCCTACCAGCACTACGTAGCCTAACCACCTACAGATTCATTCGTGCTAGATTTGCGGGCCACTTTACAGATAACTCATCCTCTTTTCACAAAATAAGGTTAGTTTTTCTCCAGTTGCTTTTCTAGTTCCTTCCAATCGCCTGCCGTAACTAATAATTATTTTCTGAATATTTTACTTGGGCATTAGACATTAGCCAACAATAAGCCTATATCGCTGACCCAGTACAACTTAAGTCAAAGTATCGGATTGTAGTACACAGATCAAGAATCGACTGTGAAGTAGAAGTGACACGGGTGGCTTCGCACTGTAGAACGAAGTAAGGAAGTTATTGGCTAGAGGGTCCAGTGTGGTATGCTGCAGTCATTATGGCTCCAATCAATTTTAATGTTAAAGTCCCCACACAGCATTATCGTATCATACTTGTGTGTTGTGTTCAATGTCCTTGCTCTTTATTTATTGATTTTATTAGTTCAGTATTTGTAACCGAAGAAGCGTTGGGTGGTCTGTAGGCGGCCCCAACGAGGTATTTCTTACTCCCACTTGAAAACTCTACCCACACTTCTTCCGATTCCGTATCCAGTTGCATAAATATGAGACGTTAAGCAATATCCAATCAATCTGATCAATTACATGAGTTGGTTGCAACTCAGGCTTTGTCGCGATTCAGACACCTCCTCTCTGCTTACCTTTTTTTATTTTATTTATTTTATTTGTTTATTTAACGTCTATCCTATTCAGTTATAAAAACTGATTTACAAAGGAGGACAACTAAATAAATCTAATTACATAGATGCAGACACAACAATGAACTACACTAAGTAAATATTTGAAATAGTAATATTACAACGCATTAAAACTCAACAAATTTGGTAACAAATAAAAAGGATATTTAATGCAATTAATGAATGAATCAAATATAAGGGTGGGGAATGAAAAGAAAAGAAAAAAGAAAAGAAAAGAAAAAGAAAAAAAAAAGGAAAAAAGAAAGAAGAAAGAAAGAAAAAAAATCATTAAAAAAGAAAAACAAAAAGAAAAAAACTGATTTATTAGACGACCCCACTCAAACGAATATGAGGTTTGCCAAAAATCAGGAACAGCAAATTAGGGAGTAATCAATCTTTCGCGGAAGAAACCACCGAACGCGAATCTTCATTCTTGTGTATAGTTAGTCCGTTTACAGTTGACGAATTTGGAAATCCTCAAAGGGACAAAAGACCAGATTTGTTCACAACTCTTGACAAGATCATCTTCCTCTGGTTCACCGGGAAATAGTCTCGGAGGTCCCCATTGATTGACATATCTACTATAATGAATAGCAAACCCGTCGCCAAATCACTTAGTTTGGTTTCCATTATTGCGCTTCATTGGTTTGCAAAGAGGCGCACAATGAAACTTCAGCCGGGCAACATTGACGACGGTCAGCGAAGACTGAATTTTAAATTAACAACCTCGTAATTGGTTATAACAAGTGGCTTACATGTTCCCGCTGGTTGGCGAAAAAGCCGAAATTCGTCAAATGTAAACGGACGAACTATGCAACCTTCATTCTTGTGTTCAAATCTTGATAACAATTTCGTTCATAAGATCTTGACTCTAATGTATAATTATATCAGATATATAATTGGATGAGCGAAGCGAAGACTTCAATTTGACTTTGTGTTTTTTTGTTTGTTTTTTACTTACGTTACCTCAAGAAAAATAGCTCGGGTGTTTTGTTTTTGTTAGTTTTTTTGTCTGTTTGTTCGCTCTCTACCGGGCAAACGGCATATGCGATCTTGATGAAAATTGGAGGGGACCTTCGAAATCTCTGAACTTGGAGCTGTATTGTTTTTGATAAATAAACATTTCTCATAAATATCGATACTTTTACGATTTTTTTCGATTTTTAGTGCGATATTTTCGTGATATTTATCAAACGGCTACTCCGGTATTGATGAAACTTTATATGAACGTTTAAAATCACTGACATCATATATGCTATGATTTTAGAGACATTTAAAAAAATATTTCTTATAGAAATCGTACTTTTACGATTTTTTCTCCGGTTTTTAATACGATATTTTCGTGATATTTGGGCCGATTTTGACCAAACGGGTGGGGATACAACGTTCATATTTTACATTGACATAAAGATTATGGTGATGTAGTGCCTCTTGAAAGAAAAAGTTGAAAAAGTTGGTCAAAATTCATAAAAATAAAGGTTTTATTATAAGCCTTTTACAGGTGTATAATGAACAAGTAATATCAAGTACCTAACCATAGAAAAAGTAAGGAGATTCCACATAAAAACGTAATCATTGGACAGAAATATTACAAAAAAATCTCATCCATCAACGCGACTGGAAAAAGCGTTCGCGAAGCGGCCTAGTTATTTAAAATTGTTCAAGTCAAAAACTGATCACAGCAATGATACAGGACACCTAACTCAATTTGCAAGCTCCACCAGTGGGCGGCAACCAGACAATCTAGGCAGAAAAATATCAATTGAAAATACATTGAATATATCATAATCAAAGCAATGATGAACAAACAAAGAGAACAGCAAAATCATAAATAAGAACTTATGAAGATAAATCAACATTACACAAACACACAGACAATGTCCCACAAATTAATAGTGAAAATCAATTCTTCGTTGTTCTTCGATTCATTATCATTGCTTCAATTTTACTTTTAAATTGTACTATTCCTAGCTCAGCATACTAGCTTCTAATATCATAAGAAATTGAGTTCCAAAAGGATACTCCTCTGTACAAAAATGACTTATCTAAATGTATCAGAAATTAATTTAGGAACTTTCAATGAGTATACATTAGAATAGAATTTCTATCACGATCAACAATTTGAAAAATATTAGGTATAATACCTAAATACATACCTTTCAATACTTTGTATGTATTTACCACGCTATACTTCATTCTTTCCGCAATCGTAAAGCAATCAGATTGTACATCTTGGCTCATAGGAATTGAATCAAACAGATGGTCAATTCTCTTCTCAAGTACAACATATTCGGTAGAAGGTCTTACTGCCCAAAACCACTAAACAATAATCAATAATAGAGTGAATATAAGAATCTACAAGTAATCTCAATATTCTCTCTGTTACAAACCTTTTCATTCTACTTATAATTCCAATTGCTGATGATACTCTATTACAAACATATTCATAATGTTTCTTAAAATTTAAATTACAATCTAAGAAAATTCCAAGATATTTAAATTCATACACTCTAGAAATTAGCTTACCATTACAATTCATCGTCAAATGAATATCATTCATGCTTCTGTCATTAGCCTTAAGAAAAATCATAAAATTTGTTTTACTATAATTAATATCAAGTTCCTGAGTTTTAAACCTCCACCCTCTTTAAAACTTCTTGAAGACGTCTTACGATCTCTTCAACATCCACACCTTCTAAATAAAAGACCAAGTCATCAGCATATAAATTATAATTGATTCCTCCTATTATAGTTCCTGTACCACCTCTGTCTTTTCTAAATACAATGTAGCCACCCGGCAATGCTTCCTTGTCCCCAATTGAGCTATCTAACCACGGTTCACAGTAGCAAATTACTGATGGATCTTTTGCCTCAATCCATGCTTGTATGTCCGCGTATCGCTTTTTATTGACCATGCTTCTTGCGTTGAACGAGAGAAATGTGATGTTCCTTTTTTATTCTGGGTATTTGTTTGCACATCTTCTTCCAGCCCTTTCTTAAAGTTATTGTTGAAAAGTCAATCGCACAGCGTAGGCATAGAACACCCCCAACACGTCCACTGCACCTATTTGGTATCTACGTGTTTGCGATATTTGACGTAAGGTACATTTGCACATGTACGGTGTGTCTGTGTTCCGCAACTATTGCATTCCATAAATAACTGATTCCGGCGCCCAGCCTTGTTACACATAGTACATCTTAAACCGTTTGGTGCCTGTGAAGTTTGAGTCAGAGGTCCAGAGTTGAGCTCAATGTCACCGCAGAGCGCTATAGTAACAACCCAGTGAAGACGAATCTGATGGACGAGTCCACGCCTCCCCTAGCTGGCACTATGTTCTTAGCAAGCCTACCAAGGCTTAGGTGTCAGATGTTCAAAAATATCTCGCACTTCACGCAGAATGGCCAACTTTGATTTTATTTCTGAAATCGATTATATACTTAAAAGGAAGTATTTTTTCACACGGTGTCACACTGACACATTAATAAAATCCTAGATGGCGGCTAAAACATAAATTTTAAAGAAATAATTATATCTCAGCAACCAAAGGTCAAAATAAAAAAAAACACAAGAGGTAAAAAATACTGGAAATTAAGTTTAACTTATGGAAAAACAAATGAAAAAAGTAAATTTCCAAGGTGGCGCCGGAATTTTGAATTTAAACAGATACCGTACTTTAAAATGGATAACCAACGTTAATATTTTTTTTGAGTCGTTTAAATATGTATTAAGCTAGTATTTAATGAATTCTTTATAAATTAACGTAAAAATTAAATCCAAGATGGCGGACCAAACAAAAATATAAAATTATCAATTATATCTCGGCAACCAAAAGTCAAATTAAAAAAACACACGACTTCAAACGTATTCATAATTGTATTGAACTAATGAAAAAAAAATTAAAAAGGTAAATTTCCAAGATGGCGCCTGAATTTTGAAGTTAAACATATTATTTTACCTTACAATAAACAACCAACGCCAATATTATTTGTCTAACCGATTTAATATGTATGTTAGAGTATTATATGGATGGTTTTAAATCGAAGGGGGAATAAAGTACAATATGGTGACCAAAATGTGTATTTAAACAACATAATTAATGTCTCAGAAACCAATGCATAAATAAAAAGACACATGATAACAATAATATTAGCAATTGAATCAAACATTCGGGAAAATATGATAGTGAAACAATGACAATTATCAAAATGGCACCTCATTTTTTAAGCGTACACAAAGAATAAGAAACTCGATATTTTATCATTTTGATTATTGTCAGAAATAGCATTACATTATGCTTTACATAGACAAGATCTTGTAAATGTAAAGTTTTATAATCGTCGTCGTTATGGGTTGTAGAATTTTACAATTTTAACGATGAAATCTACAATACTTTCTTGTAAAGTATTTTTTCTGAAAAAGAAAATGTAATTAGGTTATGAAATAATATAATATTGTCAATTAAAGAGTATGAACAATAAATATCTACATACTTACACTTCAATCTTCATCAGTGTCTGAATCATCAATTCCCGAGACTGTCTCAAAATATGCATTCTCGCATTGGTCTCCACACCCACACATGGGTGTACATGAGAACTTATAACGCCGGCAGCCGCAAGTTTGTTTGGTGCATCCAGTTTTACAACTACTTTTTGTAGTTCTAATATGGCTTCGGGTGATGATGGATTCAGATTATAAATCGGTTTCAGCCGTCCATTTTCAGTTTGCCATCCATAATCCGTTGGAGGTGGTAAAGATGGAAGCGGCTCACATGAAGATTTCCACACAATGCCACTCTTCAAGTACGAAACGTGTCCTTGTCGCACACCACACTGTCATGGAAGCCAACTGCCCGTTATCGGAAATAACAAGTATAGAAGCCATGAAATAAGGAATTCATTCCTTAGAAGAAGCTGATCAGGTCATTATTTTGCATGCATGCGATTTAAAACATAAACGCATTGAATGCAAGTTAGATGTATTCTCCTTAGACACTGACGTATTCGTTCTTTTGACTGGCTTCTATCTCTCCATTCCACCTTCAAGTCATATACTGCGAAAGAGAGGAGAACGAATTTCTATTCAAGAAGGCTATTCTAAACTCGGAGTGAGGCGTGCAGCAGCACTTATTGGGTGGTATGCATTCAAAGGAACGGACAACACAGGCGGGTTTGCTACAAAAGGAGCCAAAAGTCATTTTAAAGCATTTTTGGAAGCTGATGAAGATATTTTATAAGCATTTTCATTACTGGGCGAATCTAATCAAGTTCCAGACAGCTGCTTGGCTTATATGGAGAGATACATTTGCCTCTGATACAAGACCGCTGACATAAGAGCTTGTACAGTCAAGGAGCTTCGATGGATCTTGTTCTCTAGGCTGGGAAAAGAGGGTCGTCAGCTACCACCAACAACAGGTTGCCTAAACCCCCATATCTCGAGAGCGCATCATATGTGTATGGTGTGGAAATCTTCATGTGAGCCGCTTCCATCTTTACCACCTCCAACGGATTATGGATGGCAAACTGAAAATGGACGGCTGAAACCGATTTGAATCCATCAGCACCCGAAGCCATATTAGAACTACAAAAATGTAGTTGTAAAACTGGATGCACCAAACAAACTTGCGGCTGCCGGCGTTATAAGTTTATAAGTTTAATATTATATTATTTCATAACCTAATTACATTTTCTTTTTCAGAAAATTACTTTACAAGAAAGCATTGCAGATTTTATCGTTATAATTGTAAATTCTACAACCCATAACGACGACGATTATAAAACTTAACACTTACAAGATCTTGTCTATGTAAGGCATAAGTAATGCTATTTCTGACAATAATCAAAATGATAAAAAAATCACGTTTCTTATTCTTTGTGTACGCTTAAAAAAATAGGGTGACAATTTGATAATTTTCATTGTTTCATTATCATATTTTCCCGAATGTTTGATTCATTGCTAATATCATTGTTACCATATGTGTCTTTTCATTTATGCATTGGTTTCTGAGACATTAAATATGTTGTTTAAATATACATTTTGGTCACCATATTGTACTTTATTCCCCCTTCGATTTATCACCATCCATTTAATACCCTATAACATACATATTAAATCGGTTAGACAAATAATATTGGCGTTGGTTGTTTATTGTAAGGTAAAATAATATGTTTAACTTCAAATTTCAGGCGCCATCTTGGAAATTTACCTTTTTAATTTTTTTTTCATTAGTTCAATACAATTATGAATACTTTTGACGTCGTGTGTTTTTTTAATTTGACGTTTGGTTGCCGAGATATAATTGATAATTTTATATTTTTGTTTGGTCCGCCATCTTGGATTTACTTTTTATGTTAATTTAAAAACAATTCATTACAAACTAGCTTAATACATATTTAAACGACTCAAAAAATAATATTAACGTTGGTTATCCATTTTAAAGTACGGTATATGTTTAAATTCCAAATTCCGGCGCCATCTTGAAAATTTATTTTTTCAATTTTTTCCATAAGTTAAAAACTTAATTTAAAGTATTTTTTACCTCTTGTGTTTTTTTATTTTGACCTTTAATTGCTGAGATATAATTATTTATATAAAATTTATGTTTTAGCCGCCATCTTGGATTTTATTAATGTGTCGGTGTGACACCAAGTGAGAAAAAAACTTCCTTTTATGTATATAATCGATTTCGAAATAAAATCAAAGTTGGCCATTCTGCGTGAAGTGCGAGACATCTGCCCTCTGACTTAATTACTCACAATATGCATCCTCTCCAATACTGGATGACCCATCATTAGGCACCCAGTATTAAAATCCTTCATAGCGTCTGTCTGACATCTGTGTATAAAACAGTTTATAAGAATGTATACACACAATAGACGTACCACGTACCACATAAATCCACCTCTCTTCATATTGATGTAAATGATCACCTTCTTACGATGTACTCAGCAAATATTTTCCAGCTGTCAAAAACTAATTTATCAAAACAGAAGCCTAAAATGCAAATCTTGGCAATACGTTGTCAAGGTTTCACAGTAAAAACATCCAGATGAAAATGCAATCTCAAACTTCACATTAATAACATTATATCTAAGGGTAAATACAAATATGATTTACTCCTAATAATTCCTCACGATATTACTTTTACACTGAATCTATTGATGCCACATTCAAATAAAACAATAAACTCATTCTATAAGAAAATGCGAAATAACGAGAAGAGCACATGATATTCACCTTATGTTTTAAAATCACCGCCTTGTTGTAATATAAGAATAATAAAGGCTGGTTTATGATTGACGTCAACGTGGGGAGACGTGAATGGAAACGCGAATGTGGTGGAAACGGAAAGCGAGGCGTTTACGATGAGGGCCTCGGTGCAAAAACAAGACAAGTCCATATTTGGTCCATTTTGAGTTAGGTGCGCTTTCATGGAAAACAATATGTTACCCAACTTTTAAAACAAAAACAAGACATATCCGGACATATCTTCACTGGCTATATGGAATGCACAGTCACGATAGTGTATGTTTGTGTCAAGAACAAGACAAGTCTAAATCAAGATGGCAGTGCTGTACCAGCTGGTTGTTTGTTTACTAGGCCTGTCATAGACATGTTATAGGTGTCAAAATTTGTCTACTGCAATAAAATGAATTCAACTCAATAAAAAAATATTTAGGGGCTGGTAAAATATGAATCTAGTTTAAGTTTGTATAGCTAACTGCTTGTAGGGTATGATTGAATGAGTTCATAAAATGGTATTTTTGACCTCAATATATTTAATTTTGGTAAACAACTAAGGTTCCTAAAAATGTTTAGGCTTCTGCCTAGGGTATAGGGGTTGATAAATGTTATATTATTAGGGGTTAGTAGAATATGAATCTGTTTTTAGCTTGTGTAGCTTAGTGCATGTAGATTATGATTGAATGAGTTCATAAAGTGTTATTTGTTTGACCTCAATATTTTTAATTTTGGTAAACAACTAAGGTTATTAAATGTATAGGCCACCACCTAGGGGTTGAAAAGTTTAAAATATTAAGGGGTTGATGGAAGGTGTGAAAATGTCAGCCTAGAGAGAGTGTAAATTAAATGAGTTCATTAAATATATGAGTAGACCTAAAAATCGGATTATGTTACACCTGCAAATACCTTGTTTTTTTGTAAACTTAAGTTAAAAAAAAATTTAGGGGTTGATTCTGAACTGAAAATCTGACAGAACCTTGCAGGTATGGCTCTTATGTACGGGCCTAAAAATAAAAAAAATGTTGTGACTAAATTGGTGGTTTTTGTTTTATTTTAAATGTTTCGGGGCAAAAACAAGGTAAGTCCAAAAATATTTAGGGGTTGATAGAATATCATATTAACGATAATTTTTTTTTAAATGTCAGATGTACCTACTTATACAATGTAATTTCAATATATATTTGTTTGATCATTATATTATGCCTTATAGTGTGCATACCATAAAGGTGAACTTTAAACTTTGTTTTACTCAAAATATGGAATGTGACTTGTCTTGTTTTTTCACCGAAGCCCTCGATTGACGGAAATCGGGACCACTTCGTTAGTTAAATAAAACGTCAAATGAAACCCTAGAGCCTAGATATCTAAGCAGACGTTGTAGGTTATGTTTATTTAGTTTTTGTTCCGTCACGAGGCGAGTACAGCATTTGCGCATGCGCGACGATCACATCGCCAAACGGAACGTAGCCTAAATGTAGACACCAAAGTTGAGACTTGACGAACTTTGGCCGCTCCGTTCTCCATTCCCGTTCACTTCCCGTCAATCTAAACGCTAAGCTGTGAATGCCATGTGTTATCTTTCGCGTTCACGTCTCCATTCACGTTTCCCCACGTTGCCGTCAATCGTAAACCGGCCTTAATCATTGCTCTGTATGTTGATGACTTCATTGTGTTTTCAAATAATCCTTCTTACAAGACTGAACTGAAAACATGTTTAGCAAAGGGAATTTAAAATTAGAAACCTTGGGGAACTAAAACATTGTTTGGGAATGGAGTTTCAGAGGGATAAGGTGACTGGTGAAATCAGAGTAAACCAGAATCAGTACATTCATAATGTTCTAGAATGTTTCAATATGTCCGATTGTAATCCTGTATCAACCCCTCTAGACCCCAGTATGAAGTAAGAAGTTTCAACTTCTGAAACCAATGTTGATGTTCCTTATCAGCACCTAATTGGAGTCATCATGTATCTAGCTGTATGCACAAGGCAGCAAAAAGGGTGTTGCATTATTTTCAAGGGACCAAAGATTATCATTTGTCATTAATACCCACAGGTAATAAAATCTATGGTTATGTTGATGCTGATTTTGCTAATGATGTATCTGATAGAAAATCATACACTGGTTTTGTTTTATGCTTGGTGGTGGACCAGTAGCCTGGAAAGCAAAAAAACAAAGCACAGAGAATGAATATGTTGCACTTTCAGAGGCAAGAGATGAGGCTGTATATTTGAAAAATTTACTCCAAGAACTCTTAGGAAAATCTGATTCTATTGTTCTGTTTAATGACAATCAAAGTTCACAAAAAAAATGAA
>JAMZAV010004084.1:0-53674 GCA_024449915.1 Sweltsa coloradensis
ATGTATATTTTTTTCTATTTTAATATTCACTTTTTTTATTTAAATTTTAATATTAAATGTATATTTATTATTCTGTGTCGGAACGCAACAGATTTGGCTGAAGAGACCTAATTTATAGGTTTATATTTTAGGTGTGTTGGTAATAATAATAATAATAATAATAATAATAATAATAATAATAATAATAATAATAATAATAATAATAATAATTATTATTATTATTATTTTATATTCAAAATTTATCTGTGGACCCGTTAAATAAAGTGAGACCTACATCAATGTAGGTATGTTTTGTTGTTTTTATTTATTTATATAATTCTACGTTTCACATTTATAATATATTACTTATGGATCAGACAAGTCATGTTTAGTAGAATGTCAGTTCCACTTTCCGACGGATGTAGCCAGCCAGACAAATGAAAAAATCAGCGAATTTTTCCAAGCTCTGCGTTCCTACGTTTTCCTACCTTTTCCTGCTTTGTAGAAACGAGAATAATTGTCTGAAAGTTTTTTCTTCTTGCTATAATTCGTTTTAAAACAGTTTACCTTCTCGTTATCATTTGGCGTGGTCGCTATTTACTAGCGTGAAATATGCATGGCCACCACCAACAGAGTAGAAAATAAAACCATAATAATTAAATGTGTGTTTACGTCTACTCACTTAGATATGAATCATATTCGAGATTACTTGTTTGTTACAGATTCCACAGATTATTATTATAGAACTTCAATTGAAGCTTAAAAATAAACAATCATCCCGTTTTTGTTTGTTTTGTTTTATTTATTTTGCAATGTATTTATTTTATTTATTAAATTATTGCCTTACAGACACGTTGTCTAGCATCAGCTGTATTGAGTAAAAAGTCACTTCGTAAAATCAAGTTAATTCATCAAAATATGGACTGGGTTGACTATAACTTGTCGTAGGCTTTCACGGCCCGAGTCAATGAAAAACTTGGCTGTTGGGATACGCCGAGTCGATTGTTATTAAAATTTTGACACGACAATCGACACGGCGTATCCCGACAGCCAAGTTTTATCATGGGTTGATTATGTTATGTGAAATTGTATCAATCCCATACACAATGACCGGACACATCGAGCCGAAGGCGATATTAGATTCGGTCAACCCTCCCGTACCGCTGCGTGTGATAAATGTGCTTTTACACCTATAAATCCATCAAACGCAAATCTACAAAACACGATACGAGCAATCAAGTGTTTTATTAAAACCAGCACAATTGAATACAAAAACCAATTTTACCAATTTTGTCCCTGATGTTTGTTTAGTCAAATCTCATTTCCAATTAGTTTCTTCACCTGTGGCACAAAGTGCGTGTGCGTGTGCGTGTGCGTGTGCGTGTGCGTGTGCGTGTGCGTGTGCGTGTGCGTGTGCGTGTGCGTGTGCGTGTGCGTGTGCGTGTGCGTGTGCGTGTGCGTGTGCGTGTGCGTGTGCGTGTGCGTGTGCGTGTGCGTGTGCGTGTGCGTGTACGTGTGCGTGTGCGTGTGCGTGTGCGTGTGCGTGTATACGCACGTTGTAATATGTTGCGTTCGTTAGTCAATTAGCTCATTGTTTTCAAACAATGCTGTGTTTCATTTTGCCTACGGGGGGGGGGGGGGGGGGCACGGTGAGTCAGATAATCATTAGTATGGTGCTACATTAAACTGAGGCACTGAGGCCAGTGGGCGTGCCATCGCCATCCACATTTATCATTATGTCTGTTGTCAGTCTAATTGAATGTACCAACAACAACAATGTTAATATTTTAATACAATTCAGAAATTTCAAAAATCTATCCCGATCGGGGTCGAGTCTCCCACATTCCGGGCAGGCGCCTTAGCCAACTAGACCACCGAGACTGCAGTGAAATTATAGAACTGAATGGATGGAACAATAACGCATCGAAAAACTGTTGCTGTTGAACCATGGACTTAGAATAGTAACTGGCGACTTAGAATAGTAACTGGCGTTACTTGGACCTGCAACATTATGGGGCGGTGCGTCTGCGATTCTCGTTTCCTGTTTAGGCCTAAACTGATAGCAACAATACAATTGGCGGGCATTTTAGCACTTCAAAATGTAAATAATTGTGTAAACAGGCGAAAATGGCGACAATGTTTGACAAGTTTTTGTTTTTCTGGGCTAGTTTCACAGTACACAAATTAACCAAGAGATGCATATCCAATGGTTGAACTGACCAAACAAACATTATTTATAATGCCATTACCTAACGCAGGTATGAGGGAGGGTATTCTCCTTTAAAAAGAAACGACACGCGCCAAGCGGAGAAACGGCGAAACACTCAGATGAGGTCGCTCCGGAGGTGGGTGTGGCGCTTGCATTTAAAACTACACGGCGCGGCGAAGTTTTCGTCCAAGATGATGTCGAATAGTGAACGATATTGTTGTGTTCTGAGTTGCATATAAGGTAAAGCCAATAAGCCAACCATTAAAGACGGCACAATTATACCAAAGAAGATGACATAGCAATAAATAAAGTAAGATCTAGGTTCTCAAAGTTTTGTGAGAATACAGGCTTGATTCTAAGTAAATTAAGAAGATGGGCAATTACTTTATATTATTTCTAGCTGACGGTGTAATAATAGTGGTTTAGGCCTCAAGGTTTATAAACAAACAGTAAGTATTTCGATTTTAGAACATTGTAATCAGAATAACAATAATGATTGTACTTTTTCAGTATAGAATATATACTATATGTATAGCTAGTTTGCTTTATTCCACGGATGATAAAACTATAAAAACTCAGTAACTCTCTGAGAGATGCATTCAATTGTTTGTTAAAAAAAAAAAAATCGACAGTGGTAGTTCAAACATCCCATTGCCGTTCACGTGATACACATATTTGAAAGGTCGACGAGTTGATTCCCACCATCAGAAATCTTCACTGAACGTTTTACCTAAGGTTTACTCAGTAAAAAGTGAATGCTGGATCAGTCACATTTAAATATCCTTTGTATACATTTCCTCCCAAATATACTCACACGAACATGTATAGGGACTACGTAGTTAGACAACAGAAGACAGGCAGTTGGGACATTTTAATTCCTACCAAACGAAATATAGGCCTAAGATGTTTTACAATTGACGTGTAGCAAACCTGCTTATTGGATGAGCGAAGCGAAGACTTCAATTTCACCGACCCCCCAAAAAATTTAGCTCCGTTGTTTTTTTTTTTTTGTTTGTTTGTTTTTTTGTTTTTCCGTCTGTTTGTTCGCTCTCTACCGGGCAAACGGCATATGCGATCTTGATGAAAATTTGACACGACCTTCGTTTTCTCTGAACTTAGACTTGCCACGTTTTTGGGTACAATCGAAGAAATATTTCTCATGAATATCGTACTTTTACGATTTTTTTTCGATTTTTAGTGCGATATTTTCGTGCCATTTGGGCCAATTCTGACCAAACGGGTGGGGCTACAACGTTCATATTTCACATGGACATTAAGATAATGGTGATGTATTGCTTTCTGAAAGAAAAAGTTGAAAAAGTTAACCAGAATCGAGAGAAATAAAGCTTTTAATATACGTTTTTTGACTTTTTGTGCGATATTTTCGTGCCATTTGGGCCAATTCTGACCAAACGGGTGGGGCTACAACGTTCATATTATACATGGACATTAAGGTTATGGTTATGTAGTACCTTTTGAAAGAAAAAGTGGAAAAATTTAGCCAGAATCCATAGAAATAAAGCTTTTAATACAAGTTTTTACGGTAAATAATACCAATTGACAAGAAACAAAAGAAACTTGACAACATTCACCTACAATGCGTAGGCAGCAAAACAAAGCACTTGCAAAAGTAAAGATATCCCACGCAAACTAAAACCTTTAAAAAGCTCATCCATCAACGCGGCGGGACTTTAGCGTTTTCCTAGTTTAGTTACAATACACTAGGAAAACGCTAAAGTCCCGCCGCGTTGATGGATGAGCTTTTTAAAGGTTTTAGTTTGCGTGGGATATCTTTACTTTTGCAAGTGCTTTGTTTTGCTGCCTACGCATTATAGGTGAATGTTGTCAAGTTTCTTTTGTTTCTTGTCAATTGGTATTATTTACCGTAAAAAACTTGTATTAAAAGCTTTATTTCTATGGATTGTGGCTAAATTTTTCCACTTTTTCTTTCAAAAGGTACTACATAACCATAACCTTAATGTCCATGTATAATATGAACGTTGTAGCCCCACCCGTTTGGTCAGAATTGGCCCAAATGGCACGAAAATATCGCACAAAAAGTCAAAAAACGTATATTAAAAGCTTTATTTCTCTCGATTCTGGCTAACTTTTTCAACTTATTCTTTCAGAAAGCAATACATCACCATAACCTTAATGTGTATGTGAAATATGAACGTTGTAGCCCCACCCGTTTGGTCAGAATCGGCCCAAATGGCACGAAAATATCGCACTAAAAATCGAAAAAAATCGTAAAAGTACGATATTCATGAGAAATATTTCTTCGATTGTACCCAAAAACGTGGCAAGTCTAAGTTCAGAGAAAACGAAGGTCGTGTCAAATTTTCATCAAGATCGCATATGCCGTTTGCCCGGTAGAGAGCGAACAAACAGACGGAAAAACAAACAAACAAAAAAAAAAAAAAAAAAAAACACATCGAGCTAAATTTTTTGGGGGGTCGGTGAAATTGAAGTCTTCGCTTCGCTCATCCAAAAATAAAATGCATAGAAAGATACTTATTAAAAATTGCTTACGATTAGGCCCAAGTGTAGTAGAAAACAATTTTTATTATCTACTTTCGAATTTTATTTTCATTGTTTCCAAACAACTATGAACTTGGCATTTAAATATGAAGTTCTTAGTACTCCCAATGAATGAATCACAAATAGGCTTAATGGTGTTTAATTAATGGTTAATTACCATTTTTTTGGAGCGATGTCTGGCATAATAATAATAATTATAATGTCACTTTTTGTTTGGAAATATATGTGCACTTCATTTATTTCCATTTATACTCGGTAATTATTTATTTATAAGCGTTCATTTGTGTACTTGATTATTACTTAGGTTTAAAATGAAGTGTTTCATATCCACTTGTAGGGCCCTACTGTCTATTTCAATTCGTATATTCATACTTTTGCATTGAAAAGTATATTTATTTTACGTATTATTTATTGTTCAAAAGATTTAAAATTAAAATATGTAGGTCCTAGTCACCTTAGTTTCATTTCTGTAAAGTTTATTTGCAAAATAATTAGGGAAGTGCTAAGAATTCATATTACGGCCTACTGTCTCTGAGTCTGAGTTTTGTATGCAAACTGGACTATTTCGATCCCTTTGATTTTTCTATATTGTAAGTAGAATACTTAGTTGGAATCGAAAGTAAAAGTAACCAGTTGTTTTGCGATATTGTGTTCAAGATAAAAGTTGATTTTCAGCATTGTGCATATAGGCACATGTCACAGCAAGTATGACATCGTATGTATATTCATTCACACCGACAGATTATTAACTAGGCACCAATTAGTACACACATTAATTTATTTCAGTTGTGAAAACTATGTAATGGCATTCCAAAATGTCACTAGATCAAAATAATGTAAATAGCCCCTGTTTGACGGGGCCCTCGCATACGGAGCCTCACGGTGCGCCAGCGTGAGCGACCTCATCATAGCCGACATCTTTGTATTCGCGCGGTAACCACTAGCGCCATCTCTTGCCACTTTTTTAAAGGCGTACACTCCCGTATGTGGAATTGTAAATATTTCATACAACTCAGAAATTGTTTTCCGACTATCCAAATCGAGAAACAAAAATGTATTGTCTTTCAGTTTATTCCTGTAAATTCATTCTGGTTTCCAGTCGTTTCGCCGCCAAGATTTCGAATTGTAAATTTTCTGCTACTAATGTACAATTGAAAATGGAAAATATTTGCTAGAACAAGATACAATGTATTCATATTAATCTGTGCTTGAGGTATTATGCTATTTATTTTGAAAATTACTGCATGAGGTACACAAGGTACATAACAGGCTGATGGGTGTGCTTGCTGGTTCAATCTACTTCGCAAGATTATTACAACCAAGTCTTACACACCAATGTTAAGATTTTATTGAAATCACATCGCCACTTGACTGCATCTCAGACAACCATACAACATTAGTATTTATTTCTGAAGTTGTACACATCGAGCTTATATTGGGTAGAGGGAGCATCGCGCATACCTGGCAGCGCGGCGAGTTGAAGCAAACATATCCACAGCGCGGGCAGCGGGAAAGTCACGTGACATTGGTATCTTTTGAACTCGGCTGCTATAGCGCGCAAGGCTATAACGTTAGCGCAAGCCTACATTTCCAAGAGAATCTGTAAGTTCCCACTCTTTTTCTAAGGATTCATTCATTTAGAACTACAGCTAAGAAACAAACAATTATTTTTGTATGCAAACAACTTACTAATCGTGAATATTTGGTCGTTGTAGGTCTATGTAAATCCCCTTCTTTAGGCCAACGTCTTGATCTACACGGTTTATGTGGGCGAAATTAAATAATAATTAATATTTAATTATAATTAATATTGGACATTCGTATTTTGTATGTGGCATGTTATTTGTGTGAACCATTTTAATGCATAGGCATAGCCGCCTAGACTATCTTCTTGCATTATCAACATTATAGCAAATTATCCATCAAGAGATATATTATATTTCCTTGTTTTTCATCGCCTTGCCTGCTGTCAACACTTTTTTATTTTTATATTGTTGTTAATTGTTGTTTTAATTGTTTAATTGTTACTCTCATATCAATTACTCATAGTTAAGTTAATTAGTTATGATTATATTTTAAAGTTTTTGAAAAATAAAAATTATATAAGAACTGTACAAGACTTAAAATAATAAATGGATAACATCAATTCTGACACCTATCAACAGACTTCGAATATAATATTACTAGGAAAACGCTTAAGTCCCGCCGCGTTGTTGGATGAGCGTAATTGGTGCATTGAGCTGCCATGTGTTATGCGGATTTTCTGTTGTTCTGTGAAAAAATCATTACTTAGTTGAAGATTTAAAAAAAAAAATTAAATTAAATGAAAAATTAACTTAAATTTTAAATTTTTTAATTAATTGTAATTTAAAAAAAGGAAAAAATCGTAATATTGAAATTTTCATAAGAAATAATTATTCGATTGCGCACAAATTTTACACAAATATACTAATTTAAAAATTAAGGTTCTGTGAAAAAATTATTACAATCGGATAAAGCATATAGGTGTTATAAGTCAAAGAATTGTTCTAAAAAAGAAAAAAAACGTAAAATTTCGATTTTCATGAGAAATAATTTTTCGATTACGCTCAAATTTCGCACGAATATCTTTATTCATGAATAAGGTTCTGTGAAAAAAACATTACAATCGGTTAAAGCATGTAGGTGTTATAAGTCGAAGAAAGTTTTTAAAATCGAAAAAATCGTAAAATTGCGTTTTTTATGAGAAAAAATTTCCCGATTGCGCTCAAAAACGTGGCAGTTCTAAGTTCAGAGATTTCGAAGGCCTCCATGAAATTTCATCGCAATCGGAGTATCTGTTTAGCCGGAATCGTGTTAACAGACACACAAAAATACAGAAAGAAAGAAAAAAAAAAAAAAACATTCCGGATTTTTTTCTCCAGTGTAGTGAAATGGAATCTTCGCTTCGCTCGCTTCGCTCGCTACGCTCGCTACGCTCATCCAATAATATAATATTTTTGTAGAATGCCCACTGTAGAGTACACATCAGATTTAACCGGTATGACCCAGGTGACTAGTTAAGTTAATTAGTTATGATATATTTTAAAGTATTTGAAAAATAAAAATAATATTAGAACTGTACAAGACTTAAAATAATAAATGGATAACATCAATTTTGACACCTATCAACAGACTTCGAATATAATATTAAAATATAATATTTTTCTAGAATGTCCACTGTAGAGTACACATCAGATTTAACCGGTATGACCCAGGTGACTAACTAGCGATATGTTGCTGATAGGACCATTGTGAAAGGATGTCCGAGGGCTATTTCAGAGGACTCAATCCTTTGCATTCGACTGAGGAAAATCTTGGCAAAAACCTTCAGTTAGGATTGCTAGTCTCGACGGGATGCGAACCCGTGACCTTCCGAATCAGAGTCAAGAGGTCCGGGTTCGAATCCCGTCGAGAACGGCAATTATACTGAAGTTTTTTTTTTTAAATATGATTGGCACTTAATTATATGAAAGGTGTAAGCATTGGGCTTATCTCATATGACGGACGAATTATGAAGAAATAGTAATTCTTGCTGCTCAAATAAGAAGACACCAGTAATAGCAAACATGCATTTGACATAACTTAGGTGAGCACTGGGCAGTCTTGAAAATAAGTATCAGCCCTGTAAACAAGAAACAAGTAGGACCTCCACCTCTGTAGGCATACATGTCAATTTTCATTACAAGCGCAATACGACCTAACGGTTGACGCGCCCTTAAACATAATAAACTTCATCTTCTTCCACAAATGTTTTGAACATATTTTTGTATGCGATGGTGGGAGTAAAATTATCTCTTTATAGTGAGCCATAATTTACTCCTGATTTCATTCTTCGGAAAACTGTAAACAAAACTTCACATTATATTTTGCAAATGTCTATGTCTAAATCTAATTGTAATTAATTGGTTTTTAGGTTTAGGTAGGCTTAGGCCCTAAGGACAGGTCAACTCTAGGCCAAACTGTATACTTATGATGACCCAATGGCTGGTTAACGCCTTAACCGTGTCACATATTTGCTGATTATTAATTAGTTATTGGCCCTAGGCGCACAAAATCGTACTAAAATTATTAAAAATAAAAAGCAGTGTTACATTCCTGTGAAACGAATACTGCCCGTCTTTTGAATACTCTTATTTGCATCCAAAAACACAGCAATACCAGACCATTTTATATGTAGACAAGGCTACAGCATCGCCGCGCGTACCAATGTCACGTGGTCTTGGGGGCTCGTCTCGCCTCGATATGTTTGCTTCACGATCGTGACGTCATGCTCCCTCTACCCAAATATAAGCTCGATGGTTGTACATTGCATGACAGTAACAAAATCTACAACTCTATAGAAAGTTAGAAAAGGGCCATGAGGCCCCAGTCACAGTCCAACTTACTATGCCATAATTGGATGAGCGTAGCGAAGACTTCAATTTCACCGACCCCCCAAAAAATTTAGCTCGGATGTTTTTTTTTTTTTTTTTTTTTTGTTTTTTGTTTGTTTTTCTGTCTGTTTGTTCGCTCTCTACCGGGAAAACGGCATATGCGATCTTGATGAAAATTTGAAGGGACCTTCGAAATCTTTGAACTTAGACTTGCTACGTTTTTGGGTACAATCGAAGAAATATTTCTCATGAATATCGTTCTTTTACGATTTTTTTCGATTTTTAGTACGATATTTTCGTGACATTTGGGCCGATTCTGACCAAACGGGTGGGGCTACAACGTTCATATTTCACATGGACATTAAGGTAATGGTGATGTATTGCTTTCTGAAAGAAAAAGTTAAAAAAGTTAGCCAGAATCCATAGAATAAAGGTTTTAATATGAGTTTTTTTAGGTTTATAATAACAATTATCAAGTAATAATAGAAACGTGACAACAATCACCTACAATGCATTAAAAAGCACTTGCAAAGGAAAAGTGGTCCTACGCAAACTAAAAACTTACAAAAAATCTCATCCATCAACGCGGCGAGACTAAAGCGTTTTCCTAGTATATTATAACACACATAACAAAAACTTGTAGAAATACAGCCAAACCTTACACACTCAAAAGGAATGAGATCTAAAAAAAGGGCCAAGCTCATCTACCCTTCCACATAAACGTACAGTGTCCCATAACAGCATCCTCGAAAAGCTTGGCAAAATAGAATTTGCGATTATTAATTTAACGTAATAGTTTATCCAAGTTCTTTTTTTCTAATTAATTTAAACGTAATAACATGCAAATTCTATTTTGCCAAGCTTTTCGAGGATGCTGTTATGGGACACTGTACGTTTATGTGGAAGGGTAGATGAGCTTGGCCCTTTTTTTAGATCTCATTCCTTTTGAGTGTGTAAGGTTTGGCTGTATTTCTACAAGTTTTTGTTATGTGTGTGATCTCATTACTTTTTCAAGTTCCATTACAAAATTATTTGCTAAAATATAATATTTTTATCAAAGTTGATTTAAATTCTATGGTATTAGCAGTAACAATATAGGATGTAAAATATCTAGACCCGGATTCATGTACATCCTGGGTATAGGTGGTATAACCATGGTATAACGACGGTATAAGGACTGGACCCCAATTCTTGAGTTCGTGGGAGATGAGTTGAAAACGCAATTTGAAAACGAAGTCGTTTTCGTTTTCGAAGGAATTGGTATTCTTGAACGGTATCGTGGAAAACGTCATGGGTTGTGAGTTGAAAGCATTGATATTAAACCCCTATAGTAGGCTAGATTAGCAGTCTCCTATACCTCCGCACAGGCGCGAGCGTAGCAAATTGAAGACTCAACCGGCCCATTTCAAGATGGCGATTTGGTGTTTTAAATTATGCTTTTTTAATGCAATAAAGTATTTTACTGGATTGTTTGATATGGTTTTAGCTTGTGCAGCATGGTATTAAACAAAAGAAACAATACGAAGTGATTGCATAAGGGAATTTAGTAATCATTTGGTGTTAAAGGCTAGTATGCTTACCTGTCAACCTGGCGGCAATCTTGAGAACTATTTGGCCACAAATGCTCCCATTTGATTAACATGTAAACTGTCATTTTAAGATGGCTTCTAATTGTACCGGAAGTGGACCACCGACTGCTAGTCTAGCCAATTATATAGGATGTCTATGGTTGAAAGAGTATCACGAAATCCAAACACTTTAAAAAGATTTGCGTATAGCAAAGAGCTCGAAAAAGTTCTATATTTATTCTAGATGGCAGTGCCTTCATAAACGCGGGCCAATCGAAAGACAAGTTGTATGAAATGATTTGATTGTTGCAATTATGTAAACAAACAGATGAGCAAGTTCATATCAGAACAATGTTGTGCTGGCATAGGGTTGGCTAGGCTTGTCAAACATGTAATGTAAGTAAGAATTTTACTAGTCCTATAGCCAAATGGAACTTTAGACCTACACTTTTGCATTATAAATAATTTTCCACATCTGGGCCTAGGCCAGGGACGGTTTCTGATTTGTTTTATGAGAGTATAATGACACCTTTTCTCGTTCCACACAAAGAAGAAAAATTTTAAATGTCCGCTATTTGTTTACGTATCGCACTTTCCCGCCTAACTCTGCTTATACCGTCAACAAGTGTCAAGTAACTATGGTTACTTGTTGATTGTATGCCAAGTGTTTAAGGCTTATTTTAAAACCTTTATTTGGAAGCCTTCCAACAAACTTTTTCAACTTTTTTTTTCAAAAGAGACTATATTTCTATAACCTTAATGTCCATGTAAAATATGAACATTGTAGTCCCACCCGTCTGGTCAGAATCGCGGGCCGACGTATTAGATGTTAGCAGTAGCAGTAGTAGCAGTAGTAGCAGTAGCTAACATCCTTAAAGTGATTTTGAGCATGTTTCAAGCCATTTTTTCACCAAGAAGTAATAATCGTACCCCAATAAAATTTGGCATGTGTTGTCAGGTACCTAAATCCCCTCGACTGTGATAGTTTTCAAGTTCACATCACGTTACATGACGGCTGGGTAACACCTCGAAATCACCCCAACTCTGCTTGGTGTATAAGGTGCTTGAGTGTGTAGCGCACCGCGGCTTGGCTGCGGCGCCCTAACGGGCACCTAGATACATTATTGAAGAGATAACAATGAATGAAATATATTTACTTTTATGTTATATCTCTTTACATTTCATAAAAAAAATCATTTTTTTATTTCATAAGCCTATTAGTGGAAAATAAATAATAATAATAATAATAATAATAATAATAATAATAATAATAATAATAATAATAATAATAATAATAATAATAATAATAATAATAATAATAATAATAACGGGATTATAGTGGTCCAAATACTAAAATAAAATAGTTTGCTCTGAAATTAATGATGGTTAATTAACAAAACAATGATATTTCGTAATAAAAGCAACAGCTTTAATCGCATGGTATTATTCCTATAGTTATTAGGCGTTTTGATAATTAAAATTTAAAATTTTGCAACATAAAATGCCTACAAAATATAAAATGATGAATGTTTTGTGTGTTAACTCGGGAACATAATCATAATCGAGAGAGGTTTACCCTATAGTATATAAGTGTACGAAGTTTCAAATCAAATTAGCCAATACTATTTGAACCCCACGTTGTTGGCAGCATAGTATCGAACTTTGCACATAGTTTGGTTCTGACTTCAGACCATAGGAGCGTGTTAGACACCGAGCAGCAAGGCTTACCACATGGTTGCCAGGTAAACATCATTGACGCGCTCCGAAACAAGACTTTTTAACAAAAAATTAAAGATACATTTTCAACCTTTATTTTTATTGGATGTAAAAATTTACAACAAATTGCAACATGTGTATGTGGGTCTGTCACGTCTTACAATGAAAACCAAACATTTTTTCGAGAGCCTTGGGATTAGAGGGCAGACTATCATCATTAAGGAAGTTAAATTTGTGTACTCTTATACAACAATTGCTTAAGTAACTTCGCTTCCTATCTTGGGTACTCCCGCACCCGTGCTTGTTCTAGCTAGGTTGCCGTAATGGATTGCGTCGAGTAATAGGCCTAGCCCACTCGGCTCTTAGCTGGGAAGATGGAAATTGTTCTTGTCAAACTGTTTCGAGTATACGAGATTGTTAATGTGTGTTCCTTATTGTTTCAGAGGCAGACTACACACTCGATGACTCTTTTTGGAACGAGGAGAGCCCAGTGGGTAAGTCCAATGGTAAATATCTGTTCCAATTTTTCCATTTCTTCTTAAACTTAGTGAATGTCAAAGTAGACCAAAAAAATGTTATTGGGTGATAGTAGTGCCCAGTTATCAAACATATTACCGAAAAAAAAACTAGTAGTAGTTGGATAACACAATATCTTTAAGCAAGTATTGCTATTTGTACTAATACAAGCAACATAACACTCAAATCTAGAACACAAAAAAACATTGTTTAAATTATTCAGACTACTGATTCCAAATAAATGTCGAATATGAAGTTTGTTTTGGTTTATTCGATCACGTCAACCGTCACTCTCTAACGGTCTAACCTATATGGGATGTGGAGGAAAATCCCATGCTGGTTAGAACCATGAATGGGCAGAGGGAGGAAGAAGGGGGAGGGAAGATTTTCACGTCGCCGGCCAGAGCTCGCCTCTAGTTTCGAGGAATAAAATACTCCCCCACATACATACTAGCATGTTTCCACATGGACATTGTCTCTCTTTATCGTCTCTTTATACAGTTCGCAGAGCCATGCTGTGGGCCAATGAATGAAGGAATGAATTAAAGAAGTAAATAGATTCACATTAACAAACAAAACTGATTTGTAGTGAGAGATTTTAATTTATAGCGGACCGAATCAACCTTGTCGACACAGACACCTTTGAAGAGCGTGCACTGGGGGTGAGATTTGAGGGATGATGAATCTAACCTTGTCGACACAGACACCTTTGAAGAGCGTGCACTGGGGGTGAGATTTGAGGGATGATGAATCTAACCTTGTAGAATGAGATGAACGAGATCTAAGGGGAAGGACCGCGCTGGATAAACCCAGCCACAGACGACTCAGGTATAACACCACCCGGCCCACGATTGTGTTGAGAAATAAGGGAAGGAAGAGGGGGAGGGGGTGTGGGAGGGGGTACTACCCCCTTTACGGACAAACCTCGAGGAGGTTGCGAATTGGACTCTGATTACTTGATTACTCCAAAAAATGTTCTTGATCATTATTAAATTCAAATTTATGAATTTATCAAGGTAAAACAATTTCCCGACAATGTGTCTAACATATTCCAGCGAAAAAGGACAAACTTGCCTTTTACACCCTCGATCCAATCAGATATATGAAATACATTAAGTGCACTGTTCGACCTTCGGGCCACTAGCCCAAGAGGGTCAAATTGTTGGTACGGGCTTTTTATGCATGTTATTCGCCTTATACATATATAAGCCATATACGTTATACAGACATCAAAATTGATTGATGTCTGTATTGACTGAATTTACATTGATGTGCATGTTCAAAAACTACATAATGTATGTAAGTTATCGTTTGATTTCGTTTTATTTATTCAATTGAATGTTTACATCATGATGTAAGATGTTATATAAAATTATTCAACTTCCACTTGGTTCTATTTCCTTCGTTTAAACTTTTATGTAGGTTTGGTTTTGTTGGGTGGGTTTTTGGGGACGCGGATGAATTTGGGGGATTATCTTTCTCGGCGATATTGGTAGAGAAGTTCGTCAAACGTGAGATTGCTCGCTGATAGAGAGAGAGAGAGAGAGAGAGAGAGAGAGAGAGAGAGAGAGAGAGAGAGAGAGAGATAAGGGTCTTTATTGTAAGGCGGGATTAAGGCTAGTGAAGCCTTATCTTCCATCCAACCTAATACTAACAATAATAATAATAATACATTTGATAATGAAGAGAACATTACATGATTATATAAAATATTGAAATAACATTAAATACATTATGGTAGCATTATTGCAAAGTTAAAATTTTCTAGGTGTATGGTAATGTTATGCAAATTATGAATTTTGAATCGATTTATGCAAATCTTCAATAGTTTAAGAAACATTCATTCATCCATTCACACAAAAGTACAAAATTAATATAGCTTTAGACATTGTGTGCAGAAATACAGGTGAGCAGGAGCAGGTTGTGGTATGCATTACTCAATCATTAATTTAACAAAGGCTGTAGCGGCTGATGTTTATAGCTGTTAATTAATTTTAATTACTCAAGTAATGTTGATGTACTTTATGCTTGAAAGTGTCGTAACTAATTCCGTAAACATCCCTGATGCTCGTTGGAAGAGTATTCCAGACTCGAATAGCGTTTATTGTAAAAGAGTGGTCAAGAAGATTGGTTCTATGGGTTGGAAATGTTAACTGAGTACCTGATCTAGATCTAGTGTTGAAGGTATGGTTTGAGAATAGGTATTGAAAATTAGATGCTAGGTACGAAGGTGTTGATGTTGAGAGCAGACGATGAACAAGGCAAATCGAGTGTAGATTTCTGTCATTTAGACGAATCCAAGCAAGATTTTTGAATCCAGGGGTAATATGATCATATTTTTTTATACCAAAGATGAAACGAACACAGGCATTTTGAGCTCTCTGAAGACGAATAGAGAGGTCTTCAGTAAGGTCATTGTACACAACGTCGCAATAATCAAAATGAGGCATGACGAGGCTTTGTACGAGCATTGTTTTTTAATTTTGTTGGGAGAAAGTTTTTTAAACGGTTTAAAGAGTGTAAAGATGCGTAGGTTTTCTGACACACGTGTTTGATATGTTCGTTCCAGGTCATGTCATCTGTCATAAAGAGTCCCAAGTTTCTAAAATGACGCTGAAAAGGTATAGTCGTGCCGTTTAAGGTAACAGGGTTGATTTTTGTGCGGTCTATTTTTGCTAGCAGTTTGTGATAACCTAGAATCATAGATTGAGATTTTATGGGATTTATAGTCAAACAATTTTTGGTCGCCCAAGCATGTAAAGATTGCAAATCCTCGTTCATCATTTGAATTGCTTGGTTAATTGCGAGAGGGGAGGAATGAAGATAAATTTGAAGGTCGTCGGCATAAAGATGGTGATAACAATATTTGAGCGATTTCGATATGTCATTAATAAAGAGTGAGAATAATA
The DNA here is from genome assembly GCA_024449915.1 of Sweltsa coloradensis. Taxonomy (NCBI): domain Eukaryota; kingdom Metazoa; phylum Arthropoda; class Insecta; order Plecoptera; family Chloroperlidae; genus Sweltsa; species Sweltsa coloradensis. The sequence continues at coordinate 15,833 of JAMZAV010004084.1, forward strand.
ATGGCCCTAGTACACTGCCTTGAGGCACCCCATTCTTAAGTGGCATCCATTCAGATTTATTATTACCCGATACTATACATTGCTGTCTTCCACTGAGGTAAGAATGCATCCACTGAAGGGTTGGGCGGGAAAGAGAGAGAGAGAGAGAGAGAAAGAGAGAGAGAGAGAGAGATAGTCGTCTTTATTTAGGCGGGGATTAAAGCCAGTTAGGCTTTATCTTTCATCCAACCTCTTAATATTTCAGATACATCGATGTATGACAACATAATTAATACACACAATTTAATCTAAATAATAATAAAAAACCTATAATAATAATAATAATTATTATTTTATACATATTAATAAAGTAAAATAGTGTAGAAAATATACATATCCTACATGCAATAATAAAGTAAAATAGTATAAAAAATACAGATTATAGTCTACATGCAATGATATACCATTATTTAGAAATAGAATATGAGTTCAGCACACACATACATACACATATTATCTACTCATTATGAAACAATTGCTTGAAATATCTAAAAATTCCCATTCATTCTTGTCCTTAATTCATTTATACCGTACAAACTTTTTGGAGTATTATTAATACATAGAGGTAATTGAGTGAGTTACAATAATAAAAGTAGAGAGAGAGAGAGAGAGAGAGAGAGAGAGAGAGAGAGAGAGAGAAAGTCTTTTGTGTCTGACTGTACACAAACTTACAGCACACTCACAGGCGTGTACAGGCAAGGATTCTGTACACGCTACAAGCGATACACACGATAATCGATATGAATATTGAAAATCTTTTTTTTTTAAAATACCATTCTTCTAATGTAGTAACAAAAAAGCAGACGTCTTGTGATACGGGTTATTACACATTTATTTTGCCATTTCTTTCGAGCAGATATCAAACTTTTTACTTTGTTGAGACGGAATGATAGTTTAAACTATTTCTTTGGTCGATGGGTCTGTTATGTTTTAAAAATTTAAAGCTCACAATCAAATTTTGCAATTATTAATTTCACAACACTATTCTATACAAATACAAGCACGAGTACATGTGTACTTTAAACAGGGAGAGAACCTTAATGTTCTATACTAGTCCGGTTCCAACGTTCACGCTGGCGGAGGTGCCGAGTTTATCAATGTGTGCACTGCAGCTGAGATCTGGCTGGAGGGAAGAGCGATCTAGGAATGGTCTCGCCTGGTGGGCACAGCGTGGTCTCTCCCCTCCCCCCCACCCCACCTCGCCGCCACCCACACGCTATTTTTATTCTTTTAATACGAAACCTGATAAGGGATAAATTGAAATACGTCACTTACCATTTTCTTACAATAACAAAACCAACCATGTATAATGAGTATTCAATTCAAACCCGTTATTAACATAACACTTTTACACCATTACAATTACATAGGAACAATACTTGCAGAGAAGAAATATGTAAACGACTAAATTAAAAATATTAGTTTTTAATTTAATCCACAGATAATCATGGTTTGTTTGAAGCTTTCTACCTCGTAAGTGACATTTTGCAAATTATTTAAGAGGCACGCATAGTACAAACCAAAAGCATCGATGTTTTGTTGTTCAGGTGACGATATTCATGACTACTTTTTCACCACAGCGGCCACGAATCGTTGGTGATTAAAGGTAATTTAGTTAGGATTTGCCTACAGTTACTCGGTCTACCCGAAAAAGAAGTCATGAACACCAATAATCATCATTCACAAATTTCTTTAATTTGTCGTTAAATAAATCCATTATAGGAAATGTTTGTGGTTGTGTGTTTGTCTAATTGGTATATATACTTGAATCGGTACACAAGAATACTCCAGGAAGTTCTTAGGGAAGATTGAAATTTTCCGTCCCGATTCACCCCCCCCCCCCCCCCCCGAGGTTCGCGCTAAGCTCAGAGCCAGTGACAACATCTCCGTTCAGTAAATATTTGCCACGGTTGAGATACAAGAACGGAAACACGCTTGAAACTTTCTTCGTTCTCTGAAAACCAGCGTCGTGCTGTGTATGAAGTTAAGAGATTTCGTTCAGGTATGTTTTGTAATAAGCACTATTCGGTGTTTGATGCAATACGATGCGAATTCATCCTGGTTTATAAGAAGAGGCGTTCATTTGTGTGTGGCTCGTTGGTCTTGTTATTAGCTTTCAATGCAGAAGGTCCAGGGTTCGATTCCCGCTAAAGTCAGAAGTTTTTAACTTCTGATTTGGACGTAAACCCATCAGTTCTTGTCTTAGGAATTTGTAAATAGTGACTTTGGAGCCGTCCTATAGCAACGAAGCAATAATAAATTTAAAGTTGTTCTGAATCGGCCTTGTTGACTATGGCGTTGATCCGCGGGTGTTCGCACCATGGATTATGGATAATATGCATTTCTTGTTTAATTCGTGTACTGTGAAACTAGTCTCAAAAAACAAAAATTCGTCGAACTTTGTCGCCATTGTCTGTTTACACAAATGTTTACCATTTGATGGGCTAAAATGGCCGCCAATATTATTGGCGCTAAAACTTTAGGCCTAAACCGGAAACGAGAATCACAGTCGCTCCGCCCCATAATGTTGCAGGTCCAGTAACGCCAGTTACTATTCTAAGTCCATGTTCGCACTGTCCATACCACTGATTGCTATATTTCCTATTAAAGATATCGATCTTTGGTTGGTTATCGCTCACTCGTCGATTGCGTTGGAGCCTGCAGGGTTGACTTGGTCGCTTTGGTTTACTGTCCCTCACTGGAAATCAGTTATGTGACTCAGTGGGTAGACTCTAGATACGGATTTATTTATTTATTTATTTACCTTGAAATCATAAAACGTGCCCCTTCCCCTTTCACTGGTTTCCCTCGACCAACATCACCCATCCTCTTCTTGCCGTGATTTTCTACGAACGTTAAACCTTGTAAGTCACAATACGTCTAATAGCATCAAACTCTTGTATTAGTGTTTCTATTATTGGATGAGCGTAGCGAGCGTAGCGAGCGAAGCGAAGATTCCATTCTACTACACTGGAGAAAAAAATCCGGAATGTTTTTTTTTTTTTTTTTTCTTTTTTTTTTTTTTTTTTTTTGTATTTTTGTCTGTTTGTCCACACGATTCCGGCTAAACCGATACTCCGATTGCTATGAAATTTTATGGAGGCCTTCGAAATCTCTGAACTTAGAACTGCCACGTTTTTGAGCGCAATCGGAAAATTTTTTCTCATGAAAATCGCAATTTTACGATTTTTTTCGATTTTAAAAAAATTTCTTCGACTTATAACACCTACATGCTTTATCCGGTTTTAATGATTTTTGCACAGAACCTTTATTTTATGAATTAAGATATTCTTGTGAAATTTGAGCGCAATTGAAAAAATATTTATCATAAAAATCGAAATTTTACGGGTTTTTTCTTTTTTTAAACAATTCTTTGACTTATAACACCTACATGCTTTATCCGATTGAAATAATTTTTTCGCAGAACCTTTATTTTATGAATTAATATATTATTGTCAAATTTGAGCGCAATCGAGAAATTATTTCTTATACAAATTTCAATTTTACGATTTTTTTAAACAATTACAATTAATTATAAAAAATTTAAAAAATAAAGTTAATTTTTTATTTTATTTTATTTAATTTAAAAAAAATCAATTTAATAATGATTTTTCCACAGAACAACAGAAAAACGCATAACACATGGCATGCTCAATGCACCAATTACGCTCATCCAACAACGCGGCGGGACTTAAGCGTTTTCCTAGTTAAGTACAACGACGGATCAATTTCTGTCTTAAAGTCGTATGTGTGCTAGTTAAGACTTACTTAAATATGCTCGCTGTCGGCCTGGTGTGAAAAATATCCAAAGAGCAATATCAAATATTGTTCTATCTTCCATCTACACAATTTTATTGAAATGAAGTAAATAGTCATGGACTGCAAAATTTACGAAGGGGCAGAAAACGTCTGCCTCCCCCCCCCCTTCTACTCCCATGCCATTGCTTCAAAGATTACAACTGACAAGATCATGAAATAATTCCATAGTTGTGCCACATATGGTTTATCTGAATTTTTAACTTGTTTTTAATATTTGAAGAGAATTGCTATTTCATTGCAAATATTACACTTACCTCGCCCTAGTTTTGTAAGTTGAGTTCCAGATAGATTGATTGGATATTGCTTTACGTCTCATATTTATGCAACTTGGCTAATCGAGACGAAGGGAGGAACGTAAGGGATGACGCGGGGGGACAAGGGGTGGACAGGCCTGTGCTGGTCAGAACCAGCCACAAGCATATGGGGAGGACAGGGGTTCCCCCACGTCGTGGTCGTCTCCGTCTGTGTCATCATCCGTCCTTGTTGTCTTTGTCGTCGCCGTCGGGGAGGTAGTCAAAGGGAAGGGGTTCCCCGACGACGACCCAGAGCTCGCCATAGTTTCAGGGAGTGAAACTCCCCTATTCACGGGCCAAACCGCGAGAAGGTGTCGAGTTGGAATTTGAAGAAAGTAGCTATGTATGAATATCAAAATACTTTCTCTTCCCTTTAAATGATCCAATTTTACCATATTAATATTGTACCATTACTTATTATAGAAAATTTACGTTTGTCGGTACGAAATTATTCGTGTGTGTACTAGATTAGGGAAACAAATATTGACTGTGCTGCATTACAAATAATTTAAGAATAATATTTTGTATTCGTTAGTATTAAAATAATATATGGTACGTGTATTTAAAAGTTTCATTGATAGTTCAGACATAATTAATGTAATCAAGAATAGAGATAAGTTGAGTACAACACATAAGTCAAACAATAAAAATACAAATAAACAATTTGTCGTGATGCCAAAGTTAGATGAGTTTTCCTCGCACAAGAACAAACTCAAACGGGAGCTCCGAGTTTCTCTCTTGGCTTTTCTCTTTCAAAAGGATTCATGTCTTGGGAAATGTTCGCTTCCCAAGACAATGGGAGATTGATAATAAGCGTTAGATGTTCAGTAATTATTTGTTTTCTCCGACGATGGTTCGGTATTGAAAGATGTCTGAGGAACAAAAGAATCGCTTGAATTCGTTCGTATTTCCCTTCGAAACCGAATTGACGACAGGATAGAGTAGAGTCGTGATAAAAATACGGTTTCAAGTTTCAACTCAGGTAAAGTAGACTCATGCTAAGGAATTATGTTTTGTCGCAGGTATATAGTAGACTCATGCTAAGGAATTATGTTTTGTTGCAGATATATAGTAGACTCATGCTATGGAATTATGTTTTGTCGCAGGTATATAGTAGACTCATGCTATGGAATTATGTTTCAACGCAGCATTGTAGATGATGTGTCATGTATAGTGTTTCAACGTTTCCAGTCAGTTAGCGAATGACAACATTTCTCCTAAAAGAAGACTTGTATGTTTGGTATCTTTAGCGCAGTTTGACTATAGACTCCTCCCTGTGGATGCTGAGAGAGCAATATTGGAAACCTCAGTTAGATCTGAACAGAGTTCTCCGGTATCGATTGAGCCTTCCTTCTATGGACATTCAACCAACCAAGCTCCCATCTCGACGTATCAATGGGTGGCCTACATCATTCCTACCGCCGTAATCACAAATTTATTTTCGTTTCAATTGACAAAGAAAATTTATCCTTTTCCTTTGTAAGTAGTATTTTCTTTTTATCACACTTTTGTCGATAAGTTTTTGGCTCTTTGATAGGGAACATTATTTTTTATTGGAACTCGGGAGTGCGCGTGACACCAATTAGTGAGAAAACTGACAATTTCCAATTTTACGATGTAAAATCTGTTTTAAGGGTCAGAGTCAAACGCTGTGCGATTCTCGAAGAAAATGAGCGGTTTCGTTGAGTTAAAGTGAAACTGACAGATGCTCTTGCTCGGTGTATCACCGGCTCGCCTTAAGATGGGGTTTATTGTTGACATAGCTTATTGGGTCGGACGCCCAGTCTTCCAAGGTAAGTACTTCCGTACTTTTCCAACTACATGAGCATAGTGTGGCTTTGTTTTCACCCTCCGACAGAATGTATTTCACTCGTTATTTTTCGTATGTTGTATTTTTTGCCATTTAAGTCACGGAATTTTCTTGCGAATCTTTTAATTCCATTTTTGTACGATGTTTCCATATTTCGTGTGACCAAACGGAAACAAATTTAACAACAAAATATGAACGAAGATCAACATAATTTTTCTTGGTATACACACAACAGAATTTAAATCAATTCTGCTTCAGCTTTTTTTCGGGTAAACAATATCCAACACGTAAAGTTTTTCAGATGAAAGCTAATAAAGAAACTATGTACAAGATGCGTTACGCACATTACTATGTATAACGTACATGTCACCGAACATTAAAACAAATCAATTAGGTACATTGGTTTTTATTTTTCATGAATCTTTAAAACGATTACTTATTTAATCATTTAATTATTTTTTTGCAATCGCTTTTAAAAATCAACGTCTCTATGGAAAACATTGCCTAACATTAAGGGTCAATTACCTTTAAACTTAATTTTTACCACATAATCTATCTACTGCATAAAAATACACTAAAATGACCGTTTTAAATTATATCTTGTAAATATGATTTTTCAATAATTTATATAAAATAAAACATAAAAGATAAAAATATACATTTTTGACAGAACCACTTGCCCAAATTACAAAAAAAAAATAGCAGATAGGAATAGGACAGAGGAGGTTGACGAGAACGTCAACATGGCCAATATGTTTTGGGATCAAAATCATCTTAGGTCACGTGGCATAAATATCGTCCCCATGTCATTTCTTATGGGAAATTGAAAATCACCAAGTTCGACAATTTGTTGATGACTTTTTATGTTACTTTGTAAATTTATAACTAGTTAGTCTGAATGAAATATTTGTTTTGAGTTAAGTGGCCTGGTGAATTTCCTTTTAAAACCATGCACTGTTTTATATTAATCAGGTGCCAATTAGCTCTAAGAAAAGATCCCAATTAGTATCATGCCCTATAGGACCGTGGGGTCGAATCGAGCATACTATTAATTATTTCTCCCACTAATTATTTCGTTCACTGAAATATAAAAACGAAGAAGACAACAAACACATCACATGAAACATCTCCAAGAGGGCCACTTTTTGAATGGCGTCTATCATTGAAAGTACGCCACTGGAGTGGTGGAAAACCATAAGAACGAATGAGACCTCGACCCGCGTGCAGTAGCTCCACTCGCATCTAGGTTGTGCAGATTGCAGAGAGAAGACAAAAGCACTTATCTATATTAATACGACATGGGAAACCTTTACACTCCCTTGGCTGGCCATGGGTTTCGTTAGTATCGTATCATCCAGGGGGGAGGGCGATTCAGCCTACTCTCTTCAAATCTGTTATGCTGTACATCTAGATCTTAAGGTAATTATGACACATTTTTGTTTGCGGCTCATTCTTTATTAATTTTCCAAAGTATCAATATACTTAATTATTTGTACATTGCAATGTCAAAAAGTACTTTGCTAGGGGAGATTTATACTTTTCCGTCATAAAAGTAAATAATTTGTACTTATATTGTATTCAAATTGAAAATAGCATATTTTGTTCACTCATGCCCTTTTGCCACCATATTATATCGAGACGTGCGGGCGGAGCTTATGGGACTTTTCAAATATTGTTAATTAAGGTAAACTGAGGTAATGTGCAAGGTTTTAGCTTGTTCGGAATTTACTAGGGGTTCATCATATGTTTATGTCTGTATTTCCTGGCCTATGACCTAATCGTGTAGATATAACATGTTTTTGTGCAATCATTAACCGTACTTGACATCATATTTTATCCTTGTAGGGAAAGAAACCCTGAAATGTCGCCAACTGTTCATAAGTGTATCCAATTCATAATAATATAGAAATGAAAAACAAATGAAATTCATGAGCAATCAAAGTTATGAATTCTCCAATCTTTTGTCATTGCAATTTATGTCCTTTCATTTTACAGTCCTAATGGCTAACAATTTTTCATGTACCTATCATTTTTGCCAAGTCTCGTATCCTTTAAAATTTAAAAGCACATTTAGTTTCAATACTGTTACTTTTTAGTTTAAAAGAGGATACTTAAAATAGTTTTAGTATTTCAGGTTTCAAGTATTAGCACGTAAAATATTCAGATGTTTGTACTTACTTACACACAACGTGAATCATCAATAATATCTGCAACTTTTTTCTTGGCATTACTTATTTTAACGTTTACAACGTTAACAGAATAATAAATGGTTTCAAATTCATATTCAATAGAAAACTCCCGATAGTAGATTAATATAACCCACACATAACAAAAACTTGTAAAAATACAGCCAAACCTTACACACTCAAAAGAAATGAGATCTAAAAAAAGGGCCAAGCTCATCTACCCTTCCACATTTGCGCATTCTTAATTCATAAACGTACAGTGTCCCGTAACAACACCCTTGAAAAGCTTGGCAAAATAAAATTTGCAACTATTAATTTGAACGTAATAGTTCATCCAAATTCTTTTTTTCTAATTAATTTGAACGTAATGGTCATGCAAATTCTATTTTGCCAAGCTTTTAAAGGATGTTGTTACGGGACACTGTACGTTTATGAATTAAGAATGCGCAAATGTGGAAGGGTAGATGAGCTTGGCCCTTTTTTTTAGATCTCATTTCTTTTGAGTGTGTAAGGTTTGGCTGTATTTTTACAAGTTTTTGTTAAGTGTGGGATCTCATTACTTTTTCAAGTTCCATTACAAAATTATTTGATAAAATTTATCAAAGTCGATTTAATTGCTAAATAGAAAAAATAAAGTGGTACAAAGACTTGCTTTTTGTAAACAATGTAGGCGATTATTGTCACGTAACTATAGTTACTTGTTGATTGTATGCCTGTATAAGGCTTATTTTAAAACCTTTATTTGGAAGCCTTCCAGCAATTTTTTAAAACTTTTTCTTTCAAAGGGAATTACATCACTATTACCTTAATGTCCATGTAAAATATGAACGTTATAGCCTCACCCGTTTGGTCAGAATCGTTGGGCAATTGAAACTGACTAATTAGATAGTAGCCAGTAGTAGCCAGTAGTAACTAACGTCCTTAAAGTGATTTTGAGCATGTTTCAAGTCATATTTTCACCAAGAAGGAATGCTCGTACCCCAACCAAATTTGGCATGTGTTGTCGGACACCTAAATCCCCTCGATTTTGATAGTTTTCAAGTTCACATCACGTTTCATGACGGCTGGGTGACACCTCGAAATCACCCCAACTCTGCTTGCTGTATAAGGTGCCTGAGTGTGTAGCGCACCGCGGCTTGGCTGCGGCGCCCTAACGGGCACCTAGATTGATATATTGATATATATTATGTCCATCTACATCGTCTACGCAAAAGAAATAATCAGGTTTTCAAGTTTCTTAAACTAATATCAATGTTTTCTCACGACCCGTTGATCAGGTTTTTATTGATCGGGCTGTTTTGTCGTCTGGTGTCCATGAAAAAATATATTATATTGAATCGTCGACTACCACCGCGACTGAAGAACCAAGTCAATAAAAATATTATCTATTTTATTTGTGGTATTATAATTAACGTTTTGAGAATTTACATAAATGTGACTGTTCGGGCCAATTACTTAGTTTGTAATATAGTTCGTTTAGATTTGTTTATATTTCGCGTCCTGTCTCTTATCTTCTCTTGTGTGTACTTGATTCACCCCTTTTTCCCCCTACATAGTAACTAGTTTTCTCTTCTCTTGCTCCGCCAAGACCTCGTGGCCAGTTGGTCTCTCCACTGCTCAGGGAGCATTTCGAACAGTTCAGTTAGCAGTTCTCCATGAGTGCAAACAGTGAACAGTTCTCCCCCGTCCTTACCTCACCGACTTCAAATCTCCACCCGTACAGTTCGCCTACCAGACCACGTCTTCTGCTTTCTTGCTTCTTCTTCTTCTTTCCTACTATTTTCCTCCTCTGGTTTTCTTTACTTCTTGTACTGTTTTCTTGCGATGGACACCCCATTGCGCCCATCTTCCCGACAACTTTATGCACTGCATTCTTCACGCCCACACTACAACTAAGGGTTAGTGCAGTGCTCATTTTTTAAATATACAGTCCACTTATCAACCTCAGGCCTCTGTCCATCCCCACACAGTGACATATTTACCAAGTAATGGTGTGGCTGTTTCGAACAAATAGCCAAGTAAATTATTAATTGTGAATAGAGTGTATCATATTCTATAGTATCATAATAATATATTGTTTAATGTATTCAATTACCAGTATTTCCATTAACTCACAATCGTGATTAAACATGGTTTTCAGCGTGTTCTATGAACAATTCAATTATGTATTCAATTACATTATGTATTATTTGCCTCGAGCTAGTTTTTGCAGCCACTCGAAATGTAATTGTCTAATGCAGAACGGCTGAATCCGAGCAAAAAGTTGATTTAGTAGTACAGCAGCAGTATAGCAGGGTGGTGTTTATTTTGATTTGCCGAGCAAACAGCGTCGAACTACGCAATCAGGGCCTGGGCACACGGTCTATAACGAGGGCGGCGAGAATGTTGCCACGGGAAGCAAAAGAACATAGTGACGGTCCGTTAACATGCCAATGTTGAGCCACCACCACCTAATGGTGCAGCGGCAATCGGCAAGTTATGAAAGTTGGACCCCTACCGGCGGTAGAACAAGATGATATTATACTTTTTAGAAAGATTACTTCAAAATACATACGATAAGCCGTATCCGAGAAAAATTCATCTTGTTCTACATGCCGTTTTGGCGCTTTGAGTGCGTCGCGACGCTTCCGCACGGCGCTTCACTCTTTTGATCATTATTTCCAAACCAAACAGGATACATTAATAAACTTAGTACCATTGTTTAGAAAAAGAATAGTTCTTTCCAGTGAATACCCACATTAACCCATTAAAAATATTGTAGAGTATTTTAATTGGCCTACAACGCAAAAATGTGACTTTTTATCAATTTTACTTGGATATTCAATGTCACTTAACGAGAAGAGTTGTAAACATATTGTTGGTTTATCAGTCTTAAAAACATGCTGTCACATGTGTTATAATACTACAATGCACAGATAGTTACACAAAGTCACTGAGATTGTGCATGACATGCGTTTGTTCGGCCGCGCGTCTTATTTACTTCCGCTGTCGCGCAGTGTTCACTGTGAGGTCCGGGCGCCGAACAGAACACATATAAGAGAAAAATTGGCAATAAAACTTTTAAATCAATTAAATATGTAAGAATTTAAATCAATTACTAAAAAAATTTGACACACGTCACGTCAAATATTAATTTAGGGTGTAGCGCGTATAGGCATGTTAAAGTGTGTATGACATTCTTGTGTGGCTTTTACTGGAATGTAATATTATAAAGATACCAAAAACATTTGTTATGTTACCATAAAATGAATGAAATATTAAAATTTTTTCTGTAAATAATTGTGTTCCAGCTATTACTTACATAAATATACAACATTACGTTATAGTTTGCGTTTTTCAATCTTTACAGTATTATAATTTGCATGCTTTGTATACATTCAGTTTTATTTACATTTCTCCAATTTCCATCACACCCAAAAGCGTGGTTTGTGTCGTAAAACCCCAATAACTAACTAACTAACCCACAAGCACTGATACAAAGCTCGTTTGCATTGGCACTTGTCTGTTTCACACTGCTTGTCACTACTATAAAGATGTGTGATTTGTTGACGAAAATACAATATTATAAGACGTTGTATGTTCTCCAACCGTAGTCGAATGACTGCAATAACGGATTTGCAACATGGCTCTAACACCATTCTAACACCATACCAAACATTGAAATTTGGCCCTCTTAGCATGCAGTTGAAACGCATTATCATCAGTAGGGGTTCACGAGGGCTTCATATTTATTTATCCGTGGTTTTAGTTAGAGCAAAATTTAAATGTCTGAGAAAATTCACTTCCAGCTTTCGAAAATGACAATACAGTAACATCTTTAACAAATCATGTTCAAGTATATTTTGACAGTGCACACAAACATGCCCATCCATAGACTTGCATGTTGATTGCAATTATGTTTTGTTATTTGGTGGTCATATATAACCAAGGCATGTCGTTGGACTCTGACCAGGTTTGAGCTGCTTTCATAAACAAATGCATAAGAGCTTCCATTACGTTTTAATAAATCGTACTCCATGATTTAGTTGTTTACCTTGCAGAAGAGATTGGCAGTCACGTCGCATATATTCCCGGTATAGTTATTAGTTGGTAAGTCCTCCATCACCAAACATTGATTTTATACTGGCCAAAAACGCCTATGTCAAATGCATGCCACCTAAACGCATTCTTATTTAACAGGAGAGAGCAGCTGGTTTTTTCCATAAGATTTTCGGTTCATTGCTGTTTATGGCAAGATCTGCAGTGGCCATAATTTGAGTTTGGTTGATCTTCTCAGCAACATTACCGAGGTTGAGAAGTGCAGTGTATATGAAGAAAACGTCAGTAGACTGATGTTGATGTTGAAGTGTTAAAAGCCTCCCCATGATGATCTTGAAAATGAAATCTTGAAATATCACTTTATAAATCGGTGAATAAGCGATACATTTTTTAAACTAGGCACTTGATTTGTGATTAAAGATAGGTCTCCTCATCAAAGTTTTGTCTGTAATTTCTCGTGGTTCGGCGTGGGGTTTATCATATTGAAGTATAATGTACTTTATCTGATATTTGATTCTTCTGATGTCAGAAGTTTGTTACTTCCAATTTGGAATTTTAATTCACCACAGTTCTTTAACATAGCACGACGACTGTGTCATGAGTTGGGTTTTTACCGTCAATGGTTTCTTCTTAATTGAATAGAAATTAAATCCATGAGGTACGAACAAGTCATCTTCAAGTACTAACTGGCAGTTAGCAACATACGTCTCAAACCTGGGAATATTGTCGTAAAAACAACTACGTACATCCAGTGGAGAATGCAAAATGTGCAAAAAAGTTTTGCTCCCAAACTGATGATGCACGAACACTCCTAAAGCAAGAGGTGTACTTACATATTTGGATTGTGCTATTAGGTTATGACACAATGCTAGAGATGAGAGGATATCTTGGGATTAAAGTAGGCACAAACACCAAGTCCGTCGAAAGAATCATAGCATCATTAACGTATCGTTTGCACACATTTGTGTATACTGTCACAAATGGTAAAGAAATCTGAATCTCTTTTACTCTTCATTAAGCCTCACACTAATGAATATAGCAGCAGATTGGTGCAAGACAATTCTCTTGGAAGGTTTGATGTCCACGTTTCGTTCTTCGTCATAATTGTTTTCTTGTCAGTCTCCTCGAGCTTAGACACCTTTTATAAAGTTTCACCGACACTCATTAGCTATTGTAGAATAAATCGGGTTTACCCAACAGTTCTTACTTAAATAATTAAAATGATAAATAAATTGTATTTAGAGTCTACCCACTCAGTTATATAACTGATTTTCAGTGGGGGACAGTAAATCAAAGCGACCAAGCCACCCCTGTAGGTCCCGACGCAATCGACCTCGCCCTTCCCGGGACCTCTTTATAATACTGGGTGTATTTTTTTCAATAGCGCAAGATAATTGATCAACAGCCCAACGGCAAGAAGAGTGGAATTTCACATTCAGTTTTTTAGATATATATATCTTTATACGGTAACAGATACGAGTATAATACGTATTTTTGGTACAGGTCGATAACAGACCCAGTGTCTAACAATTTGCCGTCACAGAATAGACAGCGTCTGATCGATTACTTTCTTGAGCTTAGTACTTTGTTTTTGGTTCGTCATCCATAGATACAATTCGTATATACATAAATCTTGAAACACAGTTGACCCATTTTGGCATTGCATTAAGAAAATGATATCAAATACTCCATGCAATTAATGTTCGATCATGTTATAACAATAATATGGGATTGAATCATGAGAATACTGTTTTCCAGTCATAGCTATAAATATAATATAATCGTGATTTACATAACAAACACGCAAATAATCTCAAAGCACGGAACAAACAACAATAAACGTTGTGTACTGCTACAGTAGCATGTTTCCAACGAGATGGGCTTTAAATTCCAAATTTATTTTGAGTGTTGGCCACACTATTCAGTTTAAAAATTACATCAATGAAGCAGCACTGTTTAAAAAAAATTATTATATTTGTGATGAAAGACTGCAATGCAGCTTTGTTCCTGTATTTGCTGTCGATTGACAAAAACTGAACCAAATGTTCAATTGAGATAAAATATGACATAATAGCATTTAAAGAACTTACACTGCTAAATCACAAAGACTTTTGTTGATACCTACATGGCCGAATGGTAACGTATGAGCGGTTTGGCGCTTACAACTCACAATGTGCTTGGCGTGACAGCGGAACTAAATAAGACGCGCGGCCGAACAAACGCATGTCATGCACAATCTCACCGACTTCGTATAACTATCTGTGCATTGTAGTATTATAACATATGTGACAGCATGTTTTTAAGACTGATAAACCAACAATATGTTTTCAAATGTTCTCGTAAATTGGCATTGAATATCTAAGTAAAATTGATAAAAAGTCACATTTTTGCGTTGTAGGCCAATTTTAATACCCTAAAATATTTGTAATGGTTTAATGTGGGTATTCACTGAAAAGGGATATTATTCTTCTAAACAATAGTACTAAGTTTATCAGTGTATCTTGTTTGGTTTGGAAATAATGATCAAAAGAGTGAAGCGCCGTGCGGAAGCGTCGCGGCGCACTCAAAGCGCCAAAACGGCATGTAGAACAAGATGGATTTTTCTCGGATACGGCTTATCGTATGTATTTTGAAGTAATCTTTCTAAAAAGTATAATATCATCATGTTCTACCGCCGGTAGGGGTACCTCATCGAAATAAGCGTCTCCGGGCCGCCTGGCCGCTCGACCATAATACATCTATACTGTCCACAATAATTGTGTAACTATAAACCAAACTGTAGACTGTAGCTGCACTGTCCAAGGGAAAATAGTTATGTAACTACCGTACCCAGTCGTTCGCGGTGGCACACACGATACGAGCATGGGTTTGTGTAATCTTCATTCATCGTCATCTATCGGCACTTATCCTCGAATATAATAGAGACGTTAATCAACAGAAATAATAATCATCACCACTGTCCAAAGTCCACAGTACAGTTACAGTTTCCTATATCCTCCACTATCCACTGTCAACATTGCACTGTACAGTAACTGTTTCCACTGTCCACCACTGTCCACTGACAACATTGTACTATACAAACATAGTTTTCATTATCCACCTCATGCAACACCATTGAAGTTGCCCTCATTTTTACTGCAAAACCCCTTAAAAATAGGATTTATTTCTAGAAAATTTTGTTCAAATTTGCATTATGTTGGAGGTGTAGTTTCATTCAATACGAGTCTAACAACAAAACACTGTTCTATTGTTGTGTTCGGGTCGGATCTTGTATTTGAGAGGCGCTCCGATAGTCAGGTACAAGGAGGGTTGTATTCATAGATATATAACCCCTATAGTAGCCTACTATAGGGGTTATATATCTATGGTTGTATTAGTATCTATGGTCAGGTACAAGGAGGGTTGTATTAGTATCTACGGTCAGGTAGGTACCTATTTTCGGGTGACAAAAATGTATTTGGAGGGATGGTGGAGGTGCCGGTCCAGGATTTACCCGTGTTGTTGGTGGAGGTGCCGGTCCAGGATTTACCCGTGTTGTCGGTGGAGGTGCCGGTCCAGGATTTACCCGTGTTGTTGGTGGAGGTGCCGGTCCAGGATTTACCCGTGTTTTTGGTGGAGGTGCCGGTTCAGACAATGTTTTATTTATATTATCGTGTACAAAATCCATACAATCGAAAATTAATTGGTCAAAAATTAGAATGTGAAATTATTCACTAGAAAATGAATGTTCTATTTTAAATTTCAGTTTTAGAACAGTCGTCTTTACCATAACCGACCCGAACTGACTCATGGTACAATGCAATGCTATCGTAAGGAAGAATATCATTGGTCTTGGCACAGACCTACTGTTCTACGATTTTGGCGATACCTTATTAACCCATTTTAGCCACATCGAATACTAGCCTGTCCCACTACTTTTAATGTAAATCTCTATATTTATTACAATAGTGTGCAGAAATAAAAACGGATAATCCGAAATAGATATGGAAATGTATGTGTTATATCGATAATATACTTTATTTATTTATTTAACGTCAATCCTATTCAGTTATAAAAACTGATTCACAAAGGAGGACAACTAAATGCATCTTATTACATAAAATGCAGACACAAATAAAAATTATATCTTATATCCAAGCTGTAATTATTTCTATCAACTAACAACTACAAGACCTAAAGCATGGCTTGTGAATGTCGCTACAAGCAAGAGGAATCTGTGCCAATCCCCAGAATATGTTTCTCTGTAGATAAAACAGTCAGCACACAAAAGAATTACATAACAATGGCTCGCAGCGGTGACAAACCGTGTTGGATGACGTAGATAAACCAACATCCCTCATGGTTTCGTCTGTACCCTTTGTTGGCGGCTCGTATTCTCTGGAGCAATGTTGTTTAAAGCTTCGTGAAGTCGAAATAAATAAACAAAACTACACGAACGTGAGCTGTGTGAGAGGCAGCATAGTTGCATGGGTAGAATGCGGGCGTACACTTTCAGACCCACAAGAAGTTGTTTACTTGAACTGGTGGGACAAATGTGTAGACAGCTTTAATACCCGTGCACTAAATAAGAAACTTGTTATGCAAATTGTTTTGGATTAAATCAATTATATAATTTTATCCGGTGGAACTAGGAAGCTATTGTCTACTATGGTTAACAAATATCTAGACTTTGAGAAAATAACAGTAAATGTAAGCTTATTAAATGTGTGTGACATAAATTATAACAGATTTGTAATTTATAATATTCAATTTAATAATAAATTAGATCATGCTGTATGTTTATGTTCGTGAAATTACTGACATGCAATAGTATAAAGTGTGACACCCTTACTGACGCCAAAACTTAAACGTGGAACAATATACATTATTTGCATCGACACGCAGTGTTGGCTCGAGCGTCAAGCGCGTGACTCTGATTCGGGAGGCCCTTGGTTCAAATCCCGTCGAGACCGGCAATCCTGACTGAAGTTTTTCCTGGGATTTTCCTCAGTCGTAAAGGGGTTGAGTCTTCCTCGGACATCCCTTCAGCCAGTGATGCATGCATTGTGTACCCTGGGCTGGTTTCTCAAGATTATTTATTAAACGTGTGCGTCCGTTTGTCGTGGGGGGTGGATGCTCCCAATGACGTGGGAGGATGAACTGCCATAAATGATAATTTTAATATTTAGAGGTTTATGCTGCCACCACTGGGTAAAATGATTTGCATGACCCAAAAGCTTCGATAAAACTGAAAAATGGGAGATTGGTACGTGGGTGGAGGACGTGTGATCTTGACCATGCTGAGTGGTCTAAAAAAACTGCAGTATACCAGCAACAATTAATATAAAAGGTTTTTATTTAAAAAAAGATAAAATGAATAGCTTGTCTAGGATTTTACTAAATACATAATATACTAAAATTCCCTGACCTAGTGATACTACCTAATTACTTGGCTTTGAAGGGCAGTTGGGGCTGTCCATCTCAACTGTTTTTGACCACCCAAAATAATTTGGAAAATTTAGACCTCACAATTTAGACTGGCCTTTCAAAAAACAATACTAAACCAGTGAAGGTTGGGCTCGCAAAAGGGTTTAGCTTTTCGTATGTTCTTCCCTTCCTTCCCTTTTAAGACCCACAGCCGATCAGCTGGTTTGAACGTCCACTAGGGGTTGGCTCCGTGGCACGTTCATAAGCCTAGATGGATCTTACGTACTGATAGTATTCAAAATTAGAGGGTCGGGCCCCCAGTTGGGGTATATTCGTACGGCTGAGGGGGTGGCGAGAGCATGAGAGACAGCAAGGAGCGGGCTTGCTGGGTCTCCCCGACTGAGATCCCTTGCCTGGGAGGGCCCCTTTTTATAAAATGTGCTAGGAAAAACCCCCCCCCCCCCCCCCGAAACATCCCTTTCTGTGACGTAGCCCCCGTAAGAAATAGCCCCGAAGACCTGACTGCCTGCTCATATATAGGGGGCGGAGAAAAAAAGATTTCACCTGACTTCACTGCCTCGCGGTCTATAGTGACGCTTTCTCTAAGATGCACCGAATTTGGGTATTAATGATCGTGACGGTACTGCTGCGTATCACCCCTAACAAACACCCCTTTTCCCCAGTTTTGACGTGCCCCCCAAGGAGGGCTAAAAAAGATCGTCAACAAAACGTTATGAGGGTAGATCGTGCGTAAAAAGACGCAAGAAAAGGAAAGGTTAAGGGAAGTAAAAGCTGCAGATAATCCTGTCCTGTCGGTACGACATATGCTCTCGAGCCGTTGGAATAGGAGAGAAAAAAGCAGTGCCCTTCCCATAAGACCCCCCGCCCCTAGCACAATGAGCTGCCAGGGAATGTCCCTGAAAAGGGTCGAAAACCGGGGGGTTAAGAAGTAACTTTTTTACATGCGTTTTCCGGTGACTGACAAGTGCTAGCAACGGGACATGGGCAAGCTGGACTTATGAGAACAAAGGGTGAGTGGAAACCCTCTTGATTTTAATCATCTGGATGATGATGTTAGTGAAGATAATCACGCACTTAATCACTACTATCGCAAATTACTTTTAAGTACGCCCTTTGAAAAATCTAATTAGCAGTTTATCCGCGAAAAAAAAAACGTCAGTACCTTACAATAAAATTTTGCCGAGAAAACATCCAAGAAATTTATCAGAAAAATAAAAAAAAAATACAACTACCGGAGCCAAAAATCAAAACCGGGTCCTGCGGTTTCAACGTCTCACAGCAAGGAAATCCCCCCCGAGCGGTGCCCTATCAGATCATGAAAATACATAGAAAAAAAAACATAAAAATAAAACATACAAATATTGAGTAGAAAAAGATCAATAAAAGGGTGACAAACAATAAACTTGAATTTAATTTGACATACAGTTACTATTCATTGGGTGACGTGAATTCCAACAGAGCTATGGTCTTAAGGGCCAAAAATAAGTTTAAAAATTTAAAATTTGAATTACATGAACGCCTTCATTGGGTGTAGTTGACACTCAATTTAAACAGACATATAAATGATACCTTCATTGGGTGTACGTTGTACACCCAATAAAAACCCTTGCTCACAATATACAAGAAAAATGAAATTGAATTGGTATTCTATGATACCAATGGGAAAAACATCCAAGACCATAAAAAATACAAACATATATCAATAGCTTAAAAAATCGAAAAAATTTAAATTATAGAATAATGGCAATGCCCCTCAAAAAACAAAAATATTTAAAAAAAATAAAAGGGAATCTTAAAATTTTAATATGAGCAACTTTGCCTGAAAAAAAAACCCAAATATCAAATATGATCAAAAATTACGATTCTGATAAAAATTAAAATTAAAAAATGCTAAATCCCGTACTGAGGTGAGTCTCTGTGCTTTTTACACATTAATTACCTTATGATAATTTGCAATAAAAACTAAATATACTTATTAGAGAAACATCCAAATAGCGATTAAAATGGGAATCGTATTTTGTCCTCTTTTTTACATAATCGATTAATGTAGTTCATTAATGACATAATTATAAAAGAAGGATGTGATCAATTATTATAAACTGAGAAAGATATCCGCACGTATATGCTTGGAAAATGCCTCCTCTAGATTTACTCACAATTTTCCCAAACATAATGAAAAAAAATAGTGACACAAACTAGTAAAAACCCCCATCTTCCAAACTACAAGTCCATAAAAAACCTTTAAAAAAAAAAACCCCCTCATGGCGTTTCCCAGGCAAAAGTGATAAACCTGCCTTTACTTCACTCGTTTGACCCCAGTCCATTCACATAATTTATTTCAATTGGGTTTCCCTTTAGCGCCCAAAGTTGCTAAAAAAAATAACCCCAAAGTTTTTTAAATTCCATTTTTATTTTAATTAGATACTCGTTGAGATTCACCATACTTTTTTTTATTTTTTAACCCGAAACAAACCCCCTCAAATCTTGCTTATTAGTTTGAAAGGGGGGGGGGGCTTGAAGTATGAATTTCACGTAGAGAATGATACATTACATCGTCTTTGCCCTACCATTCATAAAAACGTGGGCCATTTCTTTTGTTTTTTTCGTTTTCGTTTTTCCGGACCGATAAGGGAAAAATCCTGTGATTTCAACCGAGGGCGTTCGAAAAAGTGTAGAAGCAGGCGCTGGGTACCGATTGTGAGATAGTTTTTGGGTTTGTGATCTTTTCCCAAGTTCAAGAACACTTTTGCCGTACGAGGCATGTTGCGGTTTCGATGTGCCCCATTCATGACGATTTTATTATACAGGTTCTTTTGTCCCTTGGGGGCCGACGTAAAACACTTTCTTTTTCGGGGGTTGAAGCTGGCCCGCCAAGGTGTGGGGTGTCGAGGAAGCACGGCCTACCCCAGGTAGCCCGGCGAGGGCGACAGACAGCTTGGCGACGCCGACTCGACCGCTCCGAAGGATCAGGACCCCCGCGCGGCCCCCGCGGGGTACCATGGCCTCGGGGAAAACCCCCAAAATTTTAGAGCCCCATTGGGATCTGTAAGAAGATGTGATTATAATGCAAAAATATCAAAACTCATTCGCGACAGGTCGTACCTGGCGCTTGAGGGTGAGTTTCGATAAAAATGAACTCTGACCATAGGCGCTATCAGTGCCGTGTACATTTAATGGGCTGGCTGTGGGAGCTTGAATTCCAACAGCCTTGTCCGAGACTCGAATTCGGTCCTCTGAGACATCCATGTTACACAAACTTGCCGAGTAGGCCTATGACGATATCACTATCTCTTTAAAATTTGTTTTGCTTTTTCCCTTATCCACTCTGTTTTAACCATTCGATTTGCAATAACAAACTTGGCACACACACACCCCGGGTGCAAGATATCTATTACTTGTGCATATTATTTGCCATGATCTTTTTTTTTTTTTTTTTTTTTTTTTTTTTTTTTTTTTTCCTAAAAAAACAAAACAAAAAACAATCAATTTGCTCTTTCTAGAATTAGCATAAACCTTTTTCCCAAACGGGACGATTTTAAAAAATTCAATAATTATCATTTATACTAAAACGAGCAATATCTAGTTTTGATTTAAATTCGTTTTTACTAGATAATTACTTTTTCCCTTACTTATAGTTCCTCATACAAGGAACACAAGATTCGCAGTCATAGTTCCCAAACGTAGACCCCATGCGATGAACGCCGCTGAGGAGGGGGGAGGGCCCGGGGAGGTATCCAGCCCTCCCTTGAAGACTCGATTCGACGCTCCCCTCATGATAGCAATACGAGAAAACCCTCCTTTGTGACGGCCCGGTAATTTTTCCGATTCCAGCTATTTGAAATCTTAAAAGGCTAAATGTTTAGAAAATGTGCAAGCTCTTATTTTTTACCCGATTATCCCCAGATAATGTTCTTTCCCAGTTGTCGGGCTATTTTCCCATGATTTCCCCCAATCTGATTCATCCTACTCCACAACACTTGACTGTTTTTTCCCTAAAATCATTTCTTTTTCCTCCAAGTTTTTTTATCCCCCCTTTCTTACGAGTACTTGAAATTAAATGCAATGTGACTTTCAAAAGCAACCATAGTTGTTTCTAATCCCACATTACGGCATGATATTGTGCGGTCTATCTATTTTCCCCTACCCCCATTTGTTTAAAACCTCTAACTGAAACAAACTTCAAAAACCAAAAAAAAACGCTTTTTTGCAGGTCATCACTCAAATTTCATTTTTCAAATGTCTGTCAAAACTTTTGTACCGTTTCTACCCTCATAAAATAACAACCCTCCAAAGAAAAGGAAAAATCCATTTATCCCTTTTGAAGTAGAGAGCAATGTTTTGGGGACCTAAAGGGACTGGATGTATGTCTCATAAAAAACCTACGTGGGGTCTGATAACCAAAACTCAGCCTTACTGTTTAGCAAGTAAAAGCGTTATTATAACTCATTAAATAAATTTTTTTTTAAAAATTTTCCGTTCTTATCATATCCTTCATCTGACGCGAGCGAGGGTGGATGGGGGGGGGGAACGTCGTACTTCTGATCTAGCATTTCCCATTTATGTGTACATTTTATTCCAGATTTTTTGTCCTAAGTACTTCAGCTTACTCTTATTACCTCCCCATACTTTTCATTGAAAATTTTATTCCTGCCCATTCAAATGTGTAAAAAATATTATATCCCCTTTGGGGTCTATTCTTACATATCGGTACCCGATTTTTTGGTCTTACGAATCCCATGACTATTATTTTAAAAACCCATAGATCTTTCATAAACGATTCATTTCGTGTTATTTACTTAAAGTTTTCAATATTTTGACACTTTTGATTTGAGTTATTAAAATTTTAAAACTCGAGAGGGAAAATCTTTTGTACCTACTACATCGAACTATTTTTGGGCGATTGCCCTGGTAAAAAATTTCTTCTTTTTTTACCATCCTTATTTGAGTTCTACAAAAGTTTTTAACTGTTGAATACTTAATTTTTACCAAAATGATGAATAAATGTAACCTAGTTGTGGAAAAGTTCTCTTGATTTGCTATAATTTATATATTAACAATTTTTTTTTATTTGGTTATATGCTAAGCCACTTTCGACGTTTATTGTTGTATTACTAACGACATGTCGTTATTACTAGGGGTACTTGCTATGTGACTTTTTTTTGTCTGACCTACTTTTTCTGAACGTTTAAATACAACCAACTGAATTACATTTTTCCTTAAAAAAAAATTTACATTTTTTATTATAAGCAATTACCGCGATCTGAAAATTTATACTTCCAACTGCTATTACATTTATTCTTAAAGGTATTTTACTTTTGTTTATTACTGAGAAATTACCGCAATCTCAAAATTTTTTTTTTATATCCCAAAGCTTTTAATATATTTTTAAAAGTACTTTACTTTTTTTATTCCCAGAAATTTACGCGATCTCAAATTTTTTACTGCCCATAAACACTAGTTTGATTACAAAACAATTTTTTATGATTTATATTTGTTTGTAACCTAATTTAAAAAAAAAAACAAAAAACGTCACATTTTTTATATAATGATTGATTACTTTTGGGAGTAGATTGTGTTCTAGTGCCTTAAAGGGAGGGGGTTTTAAATCTTGGCTCCTCGATTGGTATCAGTCGAGATAAGGTTTTTTGTACGACCTTGCGGCCCTTTTTAGGGGCGAATTTTCTTTAGAATTTTTTTTTGAGCAATCCCTGCTCGACATTGTACTTTTTGTTAGGGGAGACTGAAAAAAAGTTCTTTCCCTGAAGTGCTAGGTCGACTAGGGGAGAAAACTTCTTTTCTTTGCTCTTTAGTCTTAGTACCAGAGGTCTTGTTCTCCCTTGTTTTTTCCAGCCCGATCATTGTTCAATACCACTTTTTTTTGGCCCCTGGGGGTAAGTCGAAAAGTAATTCTCTGGTATAGGGGGAAGTTGTGCATATATTTTTCCCCACTATCATGTTTGTTTATTTTGCCTGTTTTCTTGTGCTGTAAGTTTCTATAATGCCAAGTGTCTATAGTGTGGGTGCTGTCTGGGTTTCCGCCTGTCCGTGATTTGCCCTTTCGTCCGGTTTTTTGGGGAGTTTTCCCGACTTTTCCCTAAAGTGCGTTTTGAGTCTGTTACGATTAGTCCCTTTTTGTTCCTCGCTTGACCGCGTCAGGTACCGGCCGGGTTAATATTTCTCATCTCGTGTGTAGAACTTTTTTAACCGTCACGTGCCCTGTTTGATTTTTACAGGTTAATGGGTGATGTAAAAGGTCACTTCCCTTCGTGGGGTGCCCGAAGGGCCCGGTATATGGCTTTGCCATTTCTTTACTAAGGTCCGTGAACGCGGGGGTAAAAAAGCATACCAAATCCCCAACCGTTTTTTTAATATCAGGGGCGTTTTATTGTTTAGACAATTTTTCTGATTGCACTAAGTTCCAAAATCTGCGCGTTTTTGCGTAGGCGTCATGAGTCTACGTCTGATTTTGGGGTAATGAAAATCTTCTCTGAAATTTGATAACTTTGGCTTAGATAACTCTTCGTATGGAGTAAGGATCATGACCAATCAAGAAGGGGGAGAATAACTGTTGTGGTAGATATGCGCTTCTCATTGTAGTAAGATCTTTGGGTATATAGCTGCCCAATCACGTTGCTCTTTAGCATTAGGTGTGACAAAATCGAGTGAATCTGTCGTGAGCAACCTCTATCTTTCCATTACTTTTCGACGAAACTTGTCACAGAAGTGTTTAAATTTTTAAAACAATGCCATATCTCTTTAAAACCTTTTTGATAAGAATATTGCGTTATCGCTGACGACCCCCAGTGCGTCCCAAACATAGCGACGACATTTTCCACAAACTTTTGTGCAAAAATTGCGAATGTTTGGGGGAATCGGGACGAAGATGGGGAAACCAAAAATCTGTCTATAATTTTTGTATATATCGATTACCCCTTGTTGCTGAAAATGAAGGGGACCCTAAGTCTATGTGCAAAACCTCAAATGGTTTAAGTATTTGGGGTACTCTTAATCGCGCCTTGTTTGGATGGGGGAGGCCTTTTTACGCTCTTGACACATACACAAGATGCACAGACTTTCGTATATCATTGTAGCCCCCCTGCCAAAAGAAGCGCGAGAGAACCGAGATTTTTTCCCATTTTCCTCCATAGAGCCTAAGAAGGGTCATGATAAGCCTCCAAAATAGGCGTTTATAGAATGGGAAAAATACCCTTGCTCAATTCATTTGCTGTTTTTCCCTTGTATAAGGGGCGTTTGTATAGCATAGTCAGCCCGCAAAAAAATTTTTTTTTAACAGCTTTTAATGTTTGGGGACGAAGTCGGTATCTTCGTTGAGCCGATATTACTTCTGTCGTCCAATTTTAAACTCGACCCGTTCTTCCCTTCCTCGCTTTGCCCCTCCTCAAAACTTTTTTTGTCTCCTAGTGCTTTCTCCTCGGTAGGTTTACCTCTACCTGGACAAGCATCCCACGTGGCAAATTTCCTGCGGTGTGTATTGGAATTGAAATCAAATTCAGAAAATTGGATCCCCCCAACGAGAATGCTTCCTGACATTTTTAGTGTTCAATAAGCACAAAGGGGCTTTGATCGGACCCAGAATGAAGTGGTGCCAAATATAACCCCTAAAGTGTTGAGACCCCACAGAGACTTGCAGCTTCGGCTTCCACGACGCGTAATTAAATCAGCTGTTGTAAATTTGGACTAGAAAATCAATGGTCTATAAAAAACCATCTACAAACCTGAAAAGGGTTCCACCCATCGCAAACCCACTACAATCAGAATTTCTGTGTTTTTGTTTTATTTCTATCAGGGAAAATAGCACTGAGTCCGAGAAACGCTTGCCTGAAGTTTTGAACCTGTTCGTGTTTTTCCTCCATTTAAAGGGTGTGTTTTCCCTGGGGGTTTGAGAGTTTTTCGCAATTTCCGCAAACCCTTTTATAAACAACTAAAAATCCCACAAAACCAAAAAACTTTTTAACTTTTTTTGCTTTTTTGGGGCGAGGCCATGAGTAATTGCTTCGATTTTTGCGGGCGAAGGTTGCAAACCGTTCTCCCCCAAATGAAGCCTAAAAAATCAATCGAGATTGAATGAAGTGGCTTTTTTGACGGTTTCACTGACGCCCCGCGGTACAACTTTCCCAAATACCCCGTAGAAGTGCCTTGTGTTGTTCTATTGTGTCAGAAAATAGAACCAAATCATCGATATATATAAGAAGACATTTGTTTTTCATGTCAGCGAAAATATGGTCCAAATATCTCTGGAAGGACCGAGGTGAGTCCCGGAGCCCCTGAGGCATACGAGTAAACTCTAGTATTTGCCCGGGAATAACTATAGCGCTCTTATGACGATGTTTCGGCTCCAATTCGATGCTGTAGAACGCATTTTGAAGGTCAAAGAGGGGAAACACCTTGGCATTGCCGATAAAGAAAAGTATTTTGCACAGAAGGCATTGGTTTAATTTTCTGCACGAGAAACCGCTTTAAGTTTTTCATAACTAATATGACGGTACTCCTTTTTCGCCCCTTTTTTTACGATCTTTGGCAAATAAGAAGGCAGGTAAACCCACTCAGAGAAGGAAGAAAAAAGTATACCTTACAACAACCTTTTATTTCTTTCGAGAATGGTTAAACGCGATGGTGTCTTTAGGGACGCTCCCTTTATAGGGGCGCTATCACCTGTGGAATGCTATGCCTAACTTTTGTACCCACTCCCAAAAAACCCCTACGATAGAAAACCTTGCATATTCTTCTAATTTTCCTTAACTTGTTGCTGAAGATCGGCGCCAAGTCCCCAAAGATTACAAACTCTCGAATTCGTTCAATATTATCCCTTCTTGTTTTGACGATGTAGATCTGCAGTACTCTCCCCCACCCCCCATAGTACACTCCCTTTCCGATTTTAATCGGGTTTTTCTATTACCCATCAATCACCAACTCGCCCTCCTTCATTTGATATTGAGCAATGTCTGATTATCCTCTTTCTTTTACTTACAGTTCCCTTATTTCCTATGACATTATCATTTTCATCTTTTTTCTTGCTAATTTTGATGTTATACACGCGCGATTACCCCATTGCCAACTTACATACTGCTTTATTAACTGTAATCTTTTTTTTTCGATTACCTTATTCCCATTCTTTTTTTACACTTTTTTCACTGCTTTTTTCAAAAATATCTTTTTCAGTTTCCCCTCATTGCTGAGTATCCGCACATCGCCACTGGACGCCCGTCCCCCGTATGGTTCCCTGAATCCTGAACCTTCTTACTGACTATCTTTCATTATTCCCTTTCTTTACTATTATTTTCCTTTCATTTTTCTTCTCAATCAAATATTAACTTTTGTCATACACGGGTTTGTGCTGTGCCATACGGGAGGGCCACCATTTTGTCCACTGAAGAATTACCGTCACGACGTGACCCATTGCCCTTTTCTGATTTCCTTATAACTGTGGGCTTCCTCAATACTGAATTTTCTCCTCGATTTTCTTTACTCCCACATTTTTTCCTTTCTTCGATTTTTTCCCCACTTTATTATTAACTAATTTTCTGTACAACAATCATTTTCCCTTTTGACGAACCGTTTTCCCCAGAATGGTTACATCCACACAATGGCACTCGTGCGGCCGCCCTACTATTGAGCGCTCCCCTTAGTCGCTGTCGCATTTTCCCTGTTATTTACGATATTGTGTCAATGCGTAATCTACAACGTCGGCCGCAATTTTTTGACGCATGTTCGCCTGGGTGAGGGGTGTCCGCCGACCTGGTGTTTCGGTAACAAAAGGGCTTGGGTACTCAACCTTTCAGGTCCCTTTGTTTGTCCAAAGTGCCCTGGTGTCGAGAAAGGCCCTTGTGTTTTGTCTCTGCTGTATTCACTGAGGGCCCTGGTTCGTTCCACACTTTTAACATTCCATTACACTGCACGCCCGGGTTTCATGTTTTCGGCGAAGCACTTGAGTGTCGACCCTCGTTGTCCGTCGCATAACGAATTTTTATCTCCGTATTTTATGATTGTGGGAAAAAACTTGTATTTTTATTAGTAGGGATCTTATTTCAGCAAAATTTGATGAGTTTTGAACCTCAAAACTTTTTTGCCAGACTTTGTTTTTCCCCCTGTAAAATACTTAGTGTTTTGTAAAATTTATAGCATTTTTAAATTTTGGTTTTTTTCGTTATAAATGTTCTAAATTAATTCCATGTTTTGTTTAGCTGTGTTGCTGCGACCAGCGCATAAAATTCGGCTATCCCCAAAAATGTTTCAAATTATTTATTTCTGTTTGTTTTGTATAAATGTCTTGAAATTTGTGTTTTAAAGTTGTTTAATTTTGATTTTCTAATTTTTTAGCATTGTTTTCCCGAATTATTTAGCATTTTTTCTTTCGTCTGGGAAATGGTATGCTACAGACTTAATTTCAGACGTAAATTGCACATAAGTTAGAATGATTTAATTCAGTAGCTAGTCTAAATTCATTTTTTGTAATATGTTGTGTGTGTTGTGTTGCGAACCCCCAGGTTTTTGAACAAACATTTTGACTCTGTGTTTGATTGGACATGGACGGAAATTTTCAGGTCGCATTAGTTTGTGGGGCCTATTCATGTTGGTCGAGGGGTGTTTTCTTACCTAGGGGTTTTCCGCTTTGTCGGGGTTGGGCCTAGTAGGTGGACATCGAGTCAGTGTCTGAAACCATATCTTCACGATGTCTACTTTTAGTCCCTTGCTTAATTGATTTCACTGTATATAAGATCAAAAGAGAAGAAAGTAACAGTCTATTTCGATATCCTCTATCGAAAACCCTAGGTTATCGTCAAGATTGCGAAATTTGGGGTTTTACGTAGATTTTCCCAAGCGTTAAATGACATTAGCCCAGCCTCCAAATTTGGGAAAAGGGGTCCGTTTCTGATAATATTCGTCTCGTGTTTTCTACTGTAAACCCATTTGAGCCCCGGGTCTGATTTTTTTCTGCATTTAAAGATATATCCCACCCGTATCAATTAAAACTTAGCAAAAATAGAGATACAGCTTTGAAGAAAAAATTTTCCCCTCGAAAATATGGTTTTCTTGGTCCCCGAATATATAGCATTATATTTTCGAGCATATTTTTTTCCACGTCCCTGAGACCTCGAGACGTGGTTTCCCTAGTTTAAAAGTACATTTTTATTTCGTTTTGTCCTCAAAATCCCTTGACTTTTCCCAAGTTTTTCTGCTGTTTTGGGCGAATGCATGTGTGGAGGGGGGGGGTATCGGTTTGCTGCGGACGAACTGATACTGTGTAGGGTCTCGAACCCAGCACGTTTGCACAAAGTGCCCAACCGATTACAACGGTACATTTTGGCCAGTTGGTATCCTTGCCCATGCATTTTTCAAGTTTAAGGGGGGGGGAAGGGGTTGCACTATTTGTTTTAGCCTGCTCTCTGGGGGTAGCACAAAAAGTTGCAATATGCCCCAAAACCCGGCAACGGTAGCACTGCACAGAACTAAGTTTTTGACCTTGGGTGCGGTGATTTTTGAAGATGTGGCATTTAATGGTGTGGGGGGGTTGTGAGGGGGGGGCAGGTGACTGAAAGTAACGCTTTTTTACCCTTTTTTTACTAACCCAAATTTCATTACACAAGGCACGGTCCCCCATTGCCCTTTTAAATGATTTTCAAAAATAGCCGTTTTAACGGGTTGGTATATGTGTCGGGGAACTTTTTAAAAAAGATCGCTGATATTGCCTTTTGGGCCCCTTAACAAATGAGTCATAAGGCTTTCATCCAAATTTTGTTTAAGACCTGCTCTGCACGTTAGTGGCCTGAATTTTAGTCAAATTTCCGGCCACATACAACCTGGGGGCGAAATGTTTTAAACCCATTATGGGCAATGAAAATCGTGTATATTTTCGGTCAAAAGAAGGCGATTCCGAAAGTGGAAAAAATGTAATTAACCTCTCTTTGAGTGTAGCATAGGGAGCTTGTTTTGTTCTGTGCTATTTCAATATTCTCTGGCCTCCCCTATGAGTTTAATCCCAATGAGGCTTTCTGAGCGGGCGTCCCTTTAGCAAAGTAGATATCTCCTCAAGGTTGTGGAAAAATTGTTCTACCCGAATGCCTCCCTGTTTTTCCAGAAAATTCCGAAATTAAAGACATATGTTGAAGGTTAATGCTGCGATTTTGTTTGGGGGGGTCCCCACGGGGGGCCGTTCACTACGGTTCGTCGTCGCCTGCAAATATCCAATTGTTTAGTAATACCCGGGTTAAAACTCACTAAAATTTCATTTTTCGACTGAAAAAAATTTAAATGTTATTTTCCGACGAAAAATTCATTTATTTCATTTACGATTTAGAGCTAAAACCAAACATGTATTTAAAAAAAACCCTTTCCCCTGTATCTCATTTATTTGCAAAAGTTCAAAAAAATTCGCCCGCAAAAAGGGGGGGGGGGGGGGGGTCTGAAATTTAACCTAATACTCTTTGCTCTATTTTCTGCAAGTTTTTTGTTAAAAAAAAAAAAAAATTTCATACTCCCACTATGTACCAATGTCGGGGTGGGTGGATGCCGCCAATGAGTGGGGGGATAGAAAAAGCCATCACTGATTAATTTTATATTTAGAGGTTTATGCTGCCCCATGGGTTGAAGTATTATGCATGAACCCAGGAATCTTATGAAAAATGAGAAATGAGGGGAATTGGTACGTGGTCGTGGGGGACGGGGGATCTTTACCTGCTGAGTGGTCTAAGAAAAATGCAGTAACCAGCAAACAATTAATATGAAGGGGTTTATTTTAACATAAAGATCAAGAATAGCTTGTCTTAGTGATTTTATCAAATTTCAAATATACTATAAATTGCCGACCCAGTGATACTACCTAATTAATTTGGCATTTAAGGGAAGGTTGGGCTGTACATCTTTAAATGTTGTTGATCACCCCAATTTTAAATTGAGAAGTTTGACCTACCCAAATTTAGACTGGGGCCGTTCTATAAACAAACTAAACCCCCGTGGAGGGTTGGGCTCGCAGAAAGGGGTTTTCTATGCGATATTTTTGCCTTCCTTTTTCTTAAGACCCACAGCCTGATCTAGCTTGGTTGAAAAGTCCATAGAGGTTGGGGTCCCGTGGGACGTTCATAGCCTAGATGGATTTACCGTACTGATAGTATTCAAATTAGAGGGGCGGGCCCCAGTTATGGCTATATTTTTGTACGGCTGACGGGGGGGGCTGCAGAGCATGAGAGACAGCAAGGACGGCTTGTGGGTCTCCCCGATGAGAGTGCCTCTGCCCGGGCAGGGTCCCTTTTTAACGAATCGTGATAGGAACAACACCCTCGAAAAATCCCCTTTTTGTGACGTAGCCCGTAAAAATATCCGAAGACCTGACTGCCTGCTCACTACTATAGGGGGGCGGAGAAAACAAAATTTCACCTGACTTCACCTCCCGCGGTCTTAATGACGCATTCTCTAAATGCACCCAATTTCGCTCTTAAGTGATCGTGACGGTACTGGGCGATTCACCCATAACAAACACCCTTTTCTCCAGCTTTTGACGTCCTCCAAGGAGGTGCTCAAAAAATCGTCACAAAACGTTATGAGGGGGAGATCGTGCGTAAAAGACGCAAAGAAAGGGAAGTTAAAGGGGAAAATGAAAGTGCAGCTATATTCCTGTCCGTCGGTAGCGACATATGCTCTCGAGCCGTTGGAATAGGAGAGAAAGAAGCAGTGTCCTTCCATAAACCCCCCTCCCTGATGTACAAAGACTGCACGGGGAATTCCCTGCAAGGTCGGTAACCGGGGGTTAAGAAGTAATTTTTTTTACATGTCGTTTTACCCCCTGTGAATGACAATCTAGCAACTGGACCGGGCAAGTCTGAGACTTTTAGCAGAACTAGGTGAGTGGAAACCTCTTGATTTTAATCATCTGGGGTGATATGTTAGGAATGATAACACGCACTTAAGTCACTACATCGCGATATGACTTTTAAGTATCAGCCCTTTTTAAAAAAACTAATAGCAGTTTATCCCGAAAAAAAAAAAGTCAGTACTTACAAAAATTTGCCCAGTACACCAAGAAATTTACGAGAGAAAAAAACAAAAAAAACAAAAAACCGGAGCAAGAATCGAACTGGTCCTGCGGTTTTCCCAAAGATCGTCACAGACAAGGAATGTCCCGTGCGGGGTTTTCAGATCATGAATAATACATAGCAAAAAAAAAAATCCAAAAAAACATACCAATATTTAGTAGAAAAAGATCAATATAAAGGTGACAAACAATAAATTGATTTTTCTTGAAAAACATGTTATATTCATTAGGTTTTACGTTGTACATTCCAATCAGGCTAGTGGTCTTAACGGCCAAAAATAAACTTGAAAAAATTTAAATTAATTACATATACTCCTTTATTAGGTGTACTTTTACCTAATTTAAAAATGCATATAAATGATATTTCTTATTACGTTTTACACTCCAAAAAAACCCTTGTCACAATATACAAGAAAAATGTAATTGAATTTAGGGTTTTTATGATACCAATGGGAAAAACTCGCAAGACCATAAAAAAATACAAACATTTCAAAAGCTTAATAAACGAAAATTTAAATTTAATTTTTAAAGAATATATGGGCAATGACCCTCGAAAAACAAAATGTATAAAAATAAATGGCAATCTTAAAATATTAATATGGGGAACTTGCCTGAGAAAAAAAACCCTTCAAATTTCAAAAAAACGATATGCTGTTAAAAAAATGAAAAATTAAAATGCTAAATACCGTACGGGTGAGTCATCTGTGATTTAGCCATTTAAATTACCTTTTGATAAATTTGACAAAATAAAACTAAATATACATTATTAAGAAACTCCAAATGCGATTAAAAAGGGAATCAGTATGATTTATCATTACATAAACGATTAATGTAGTTCATTAATGACATAATTATAAAAAAGGGTGTGATCAAATTATATTACCAAAATGAGCAAGAGTATCCCCACAGCTAATGCTTGGGAAAAGCCTCCTCTAGATTTTCTCACAAAAATTCCAAACTAAGAAAAAATAGAAAAAAAGTGACACATAACTAGTACAAACACGCATCATCTCCCAAAATACAATGTCCATAAGAAAAACCCTTAAAAAAAACCCATCATGGCGTATTGCAGTGCAAAAAATAGTGATAAAAACTGTCCCCTTTCTTACGTCAGTTTTTACGCAGTCCAACATAATTTAGTTTAATTGGGTCTCCCCTTTTGCGCCCAAATGTTTCGTAAAAAAAAATAACCAATTTGATTTTTCAATTCCCTTTTTATTTTTAATTAGATACCGTTGAATTCACCCTACTTTTTATTATTGTTTTCCCCCCCAAACACAACACTCGAATCTTGCTTTAATTTGATTTAAAGGGGGGGGGGGCTTGAAGTATGAATTTCACGTAGAGAATGATACATTGACAGTCGTCATTGTCCTACCATTCATCAAACGTGGGCCACTTCTAGTGTTCTTTTCGCTTTCGTGTTTCCGTGACTCGATCAAGGAAAATCCATGTGATTCAACTACCGAGGTGCGTTCGAAATAGTGTAGAAGCAGGCGCTAGGTACCATGATTGTGAAATAGTTTTTTAGCGTTGTAGATCTATTCCATAGTTCAAAAACACGTTGCCGTACCGAGGCATGTTCGCGTCTTCGATGTGTCCCTTTTGACGAGTTTATTACTCAGGGTTCTTTGTACCTTGGAGGCCGACGTGCAACCACTTTCGTTTTTGGGGGTTTAAGCTGGCCGCGACCAAGCTGCCGGGTGTCAGGAAGCACGGCCTACCCCCAGGTACCCGGCGAGGGCGACAGCCCCCCCCCCCTTGGGGCCCACTCGACCGCTCCAAAAGGGTCAGGACGCCGCGCGGCCCCCGCGTGGGAGCCCCTACGCCCGCGTACATATTCCCCCAATATTAAGGCCCCCACTTTCGGATCTGTAAATTGACGATTATTATAATGCAAAAATATCAAAAAATCATTGCGACAGGTCGTCCTGGCGCTTGAGGGTGAGTTTCGATAAAAAGAACTCGCCCTAGGCGCTACAGTGCCGTGTACATTTTAATGGGGGTGGCTGTGGGCTTTAATTCCCCCAGCCTTGTCCGAGACTCGAATTTTGGGCCCCTGAGACATCCGTTACAAAACTTGCCCAGTAGGCCCAAAGATATCACTATCTCTTTAAATTTCTTTGCAATTCCTTTATCCTACTTGTTTTAACCATTCCCATTTTCAATAACAAAAATTGGACACACACACTCCCGGGGCAAGATATCTTTTCTTTTTAAAATTTTTTGCCATGATCTTTTTTTTTTTTTTTTTTTTTTTTTTTTTTTTTTTTTTCCATAACTAACAAAAAAAAAATTGCTCTTTCTAGAACTTAGCATGAACCTTTTTCCCATAACTGGACGAGTTTAAACATTTCTAATAATTATCATTTATACTCAAACAGAGCAATATCTAGTATTTGATTTACAATTACTGTTTTACTAGCATAATTACTTTTTACCTTACTATCATCATTGTTCCTCGATACAAGGACACACAAGATTCGCAGCAAGTTTTCCAACGTAGACTACCATGCGATGAACTGCCGCTGAGGAGTGGGGGATGGCCGAGAGTTTGTATCCGCCATGCCCTTGAAACTCGGTTTTGACGTCACCTCGATGATAGCAATACGATTTAAACCCCGCATTGTGCGTGACCCGGGAAGGGTTTCCCATGTCCAGCAGTTGTAATCATTACAAGGGTAAATGTTTAATAATGTGACAAGTCATTATTATTTACCCGATTATCCTCCAGATAATGTTCGTTACCAGTTGTCATGGACATACTTTACCCTACTTCCCCCAAATTTATTCATCCCACTCCCCAATCACTTGACTGATTCTTTCCGACAACATTTTTCTTTCCCCAAGTTCTATTTTACCCCTTTTTTACCATGTATATCCAATTAAAGCAAGTGACTTTCAAAATGAAAAACCCATAGTTTTTTCAATCCCCCCCTTACGGCATGATATTGTGCGAGCTATTTTTCTCCTATCCCTTTTTTTAAAAAATCTCTAACTGCAACTTTTCAAACTTTAACAAAACAAGAAAAAAACCCCTTGTCTTGGGTAGTCACCGAATTTCACTTTAATATGTTGTCCAACACTTTTTTTGTACCAGTTTCTACCCTCAAAAATAACAAACCTCCAAAAAAAAGGAAAACATCCCTTTACTGCCTTTGAAGAGAGAGCAATTCTTGAGGGACCTAACGGGCTGGCATGTATGTGCTTATACAAACCCACGTCGGGGCTGATAACCAGAAATCAGCCTTATGTTTAGCAAGTATAGCGTTATTATAACCCCATTAAAATAAATTATTTATTTAAAAAGTTTCCCGTTCTATATCATACCTTTTATCTGCGCGACCCCACGGGTGGTGGGGGGGGAACGTCGCTCACTTCTGATCTATTCTTTCCCATTTACGGTACATTTTATTCCACGATTTATTTTATCAATAATACTTTAGCTTCTCTTATTAGCTGCCCATACGTTTCTTTTACAATTATTCCGCCCATTCAAATGTATACAAAATATTTATATCACCTTGGGTTCTATTTCTTACATATCGGTACCCGATTTATTTGGTCTTACGAATCCCATGACTGATTACTTTATAACCCATATGATCGTACATGAACGTATTCATTTCGTGTTACTTTACTTCAAGTTATTCAATATTATTGACACTTGTGATTTGAGTTATTCAAATTTTAAAATCGAGATGGTAAACTTTTTAACCTATACATCGATATACTTTTTGGGGATTTATCCCCCCGGGGAAAAATTTCTTCTTTTTTTACCATCCTTTTTTATGATTCTACAAAATTTTTAACTGTTGAATACTTAAACTTTACCAAAAGATGAATGCTGTAACCCAGTTTGGGAAAATGTTCTCTTGCATTTGCTATAGATTTTAGATAGTTCAACAAAGTTAAATTTTTTTTGTTAATCTAAGCCACTTTCACGTTTATTGTATGTATTATAACCCACATGTCTGATTTTTACTAGGGTACTTTCTATGTGCTTTTATTAAGTCTTTACCTACGTTTTACTGAAAAGATTGAAAACTAACCAACTGCAATTTATTTTTTTCCTTCAAAAAAAAATTTAATTTTTTTTTATTTCTAAGCAATTACCGCATCTGAAAAATTTAAATTCCAACGCATTACATTTATTTCTTCAAAGTACTTTACTTTTGTTTATTACTGAGCAATTACCGCAATCTCAAATTTTTTTTATATACCAAAAAGCATTACATATATTCTTCAAATACTTTTCTTTTGTTTATTTTGAGCAATTTCTGCGATCTCAAAATTTTTTTATCTGCCCTAAAAAACTAGCATTGATTTCAAAACAAATTTTTATGATTTTATTTGTTTGTAACCTAATTTAAAAAAAAAACAAAAAAAGTACATTTTTATTTTCACTATGATGATGATTTTCATTTGTGAGTAGACTTTTGTTCTAGTGCCTTTTTGGATGGCGTTTTTTAAACCTTGTGCTCCTAGGTTGGTATCAGTCGAGATTTAAGGGTTTGTTGTACGACCTTTCTGTCCTACTTAGGGGCGAAATTTTTTAGAACTTGTTTTTTAGCAATCCCTCGTCGACATTGTACATTTTAGGAGGAGTCCCGAAGTTGAACGTTCATTCCTGAAGTGCTAGGTGGACTAGGGGAGAAAACACTTCTTGTTCTTTGCTCTTTGGTCTTAGTACCAGAGGTGCTTGGTTCATGCCTTGCATTTTCCAGCGCCGAGTCATTGTTCAAACCACTTTTGTTCTGGACCGGGGGTAAGTCGAAAAGTAATTCATCTGGTATAGGGGGAAGTTGTGATGTATCTTTCCCTATTTTAATGTCTTGTTTTTTGCCCTGTATTTTGTGCTGTAAGGTTTCTAAAATGCCAAGTGTCTATAGTGGGGGGTGCTTTTTGGGTCGTCCTCGTCCGTGATTTTTTTGCCCCTTGCCCGTGTTTTTTGGACGCCTTCCGCTTTTCCTAAAGTGCGTTTTTGACTGTCTGTTACGTAATTAGTGCCTGTTTGTTCCTCGTTTGACCTGCGTCTAGGTACCGTCCCGGGTTTTAATATGTTCTATCTCGTGTGAGAATTTTTTTAACCCCTGTCTACGTGGACTGTTTGATTTTTTACCGTGTATACATGGGTATGCAAAGGTCCCCCCTTAAAGTCGGTGCCCCTAAAGGGGCCCCGGTATATTTTTCGCCATTTTTTTTATAAGGCCCCGTGTAACGTCGGTGTAAAAAGATCCCAAAATCCCCAAAATCGTATTTTAATATCAGTGGCGTTCTTATTTTTTGAGACCATTTCGATTGCAAAGTTCCAAAGCTGCCGGTTTTGCGTAGGCGTCATGAGTTCGTTTGAGTTTGAGGGGTAATGATAATCTTCTCGTAATTGATAACTTGTGGGTTAGTAACTCTTCGTTTTTGGAAAATATGGATCAGACCGAATACAAAATAGGCGGGAGAATAACCTGTTTTTGGGGATATAGCGCTTCTTTTTGTTTTAAGATCATTGGTATATAGCTTCCCAATCACGTTGCTCTTTTGCAGTTTGGTGTGACAAAACGAGTGAACTGTCTTGAGCAACCCTATCTTTCCATTATTTTCCCCCCCCATCGATAACTTGTCACATTAAGTGCTTTAATTTCAAAAATGCCATAGTCTCTTGAAACCATTATAAGAAGTTTGCTTTTTCGCGACGACCGCCGGCTACCGAACATAGCGCGACATGTTCCACAAAGTTGTGCAATAATTGCAGAATGTTGTGAGGGAATCGGGGCAGAAGATGGGGAAACCCTAAATCTGTTATAATTTTTGTATATATGATTTCCTTGTGC
The DNA here is from genome assembly GCA_024449915.1 of Sweltsa coloradensis. NCBI lineage: Eukaryota > Metazoa > Arthropoda > Insecta > Plecoptera > Chloroperlidae > Sweltsa > Sweltsa coloradensis. The sequence goes on from JAMZAV010004084.1 coordinate 53,320, forward strand.
TGACAAGAAAAGGACCCGTACAGTCTATGTGCAAACCCAAATGTTTTTAAAACTTTTGGTATCTTTTAATCGGCCTTTTTTGGAGAGGGGGGCCTTTCGCTTTGACACGATACACAAAGCACAGACTTTCGTATATCATTTTTTTGCCCCTGCCAAAAGAAGCGCGAGAGAATAGTCGGATGTTTTCCATCTTCCCCATGAGGCCCCAAGAAGGGGTCATGATAAGCCTCCAATATGTGCGTTTTATAGAATCCGGAAAAACTACCCTGTGCTCAAGTTCTTTTTATTTACCCGTATAAGAGGTCGTTGTAAGCATGTCGTCGCCGAAAAATTATTTTCCCCTTTTAACAAAGCT